>VZRS01012081.1:63750-84506 GCA_013398055.1 Ifrita kowaldi | reverse complement strand
AGAGTTCCAGTACTGGTAAAGAGCAAAAGGAAAGAGACAATTGAATTAGCATAGTGGAGGATCTTTCCAGAAGTTACTCTTGGCGAATAGCTCAAGCAGCATGCTGGGATTTGGTACATGACAAGTGCCAGTATCTAAAATGAAGGAAGTCAAACTATTTAAACAGGGATTGCTTGCTTCACTTGGTTTATGAAAAGTCTAAAAGAAACCTTCTGAGTTACCATTGAGTGTTACAATTTTTTTTTTTTTTCATGATAAACAAATCTTACAGCAGAGGTGGAGAGGCTAAAAGGCCTGCTGGAGGCCAGAAGTCCCCATGTCTCACTAAATAAATACCAGAAGAAAGTATGTTTTGCAAAGTGCTTTGTGACCTTCACCTCAGTAAATTTTTATAACAGCAATAAGGCCAGCCAAGGCTTCATGTTTATTCTTACACATAAATATAAAAGATGGGTCATCTGTGTCAAAGCGATATGAATTAATAACTAAAAAACTTGATATATTCAATCTATACTGTATGTGTGAATCCTGTTGCTAACAGAAATGTTTATAGTACCCAGTGATCGGTATAGTCTTAAAAACATACCTACAGCTTGAGTTATTAAGTCTCTTTTAAAAAAACCAAGAAAAACACATACTCGGAGCTCTGTGCTCTGGACTCTGTTTGACTTTAGAGTTTGGGGCTGGAAAGGGACTTTCCTTCACGTAAAACAACCACCTGCATGTTTATGGGGGTGGTTGCAAAACGTTCCTCTGAAACTGCTTGTTCTACACGAAGTGGAGAGAAGTGTATGGGAGTTGGTGATGAGTTCTGACACCAGGAGTCTGAGCTACTGTGTAACTTTTGCCCCTACATGGTGTGGTGAGTTGATCCTGGCTGGACACCAGGTGCCTACCAAGCTGCTCTGTCACTTCCCTCCTCAGCTGGACAGGGGAGAGAAGATAAAATGAAAGGCTTTGGCTCAATATAAGGACAGGGAGAGATCACACACCAGTTACCATCTTGGGCAAAACAGACTCAACCTGGGAAAATTAATTGAATTTGTTACCAATCAGATTACGATAATGAGAAATAAAACAGATTCTTAAAATACTTTCTCCACCCCTTCCTTTTTCCTGGACTTAACTGAAATCCCAGATTTTCCACCTTACCCCCTCAGTGACACAGGGGCATGATGGATGAGGGCTGCAGTCACAGAACCACACATTGTCTCTGCTGCTCCCTCCTTCTCAGAGGGATGACACCTCACACTCTTACTCTACTCCAGCACACTTCTCCTACTCCTCACACAGTTCTCCACAAACTTCTTCAACATACATCCTTCCCACATACTGCAGTTCTTCTTGAACCTCTCTTTTGAGGGTCCCTGCCACGGGGTACAGTCCTTCAGGAACATATTGTTCCAACATGGGATCCCTGCAGGTCCACAGGTCCTGAGAGAAGCCTGCTGCAGTTGGGCTTCCCACGGGGTCACAGCTTCCTTTGGGCACCCACCTGTTCCGACATGGCTTCTTCCATGGGCTACAGGTGGACATTTGCTCCATCATGGGTCTCCATGGGCTGCTGGGGCACAGGTGCCTCACCATGGGCTGCCCTATGGGCTGCACGGGAATCCCTGCTCCAGCAGCGGGAGCACCCCCAGCCCCTCCTTCTCCCCTGACCCTGGTGACTGCAGAGCTCTTTTTCTCACATATGCTTATTTTTCTCTTCTCTGGCTGCAGTTTCTCTTGTGCAATAGCAGTTTTTCCCTCTTCTTGCATACATTATCCCAGAGGTGCTGCCGCTGTTGCTGATGGGCTCAGTCTCGGCCAGCAGTGGGTCTCTTTGGAGCCATCTGGTGTGGCTCTATCAAATGTGGAGGAAACTTCTGGCATGTTCTTGCACAAGCCAACCCTTTGCCCTTCCCATCACTCCAAAACCTTGCCACTCAAACCTAATACTCAGGGTTATCTAAATTGGTGCTTTCCTGCATTACTCCATCAGATCACAGTTGTCATTGCTTCTGAAGAGATAATAGAGGAGTAGTGTTTTCACATACAGGATGAATTTCCCTTCCCCAAATTGTTTGTTGTTTTGCTTCTCCCACCAAAGACACTCTCAACAATCCTCAGCATCTTTCTCTCAAGGTTGTGTACTTCTGTTCTTCACACTGTGTCAAACCATCCTTCTTTGTCAATGACCTGAGTTTCTTCCAGCCGGATCTCTCATCTGCAGGCATAACCCTTCCCACACAGCAAATACTGTGCCAAACTCTTCCTGCACAGCAAGTTCTAGTTCCTGAATGCCTTGAGGTGATGCTGATTAAGTACACCAGCTTGAATAGAGCCAAGCCAAATTTATATCTTATGAGACCTTAGCTTTGTTTATGCTGACAAAACTTTGTAACACCTACTAAGAATGAGAAATCAGTTAAACCTTGGAGCAACTGAGGTGTTACCACTTATGCATTAGCAAATCTACAGTAAAGCAGTGGATCTACGTAGCAGTTTAGAGTGGCATCCAGGGATTAAATGTGTTAGATAGAACAAGAACCACTCTTTGCTCCATCATCATCACAGTCTCTTCCAGGATGGAGAAATTGCTGAAGCCTGATCAGGAACATCCCCTGTGCCCCTATTCTATATTAAAGATAAGGAGAGCTTATGAAACAAAGAACTTGTTTCCTGTACTTAAGCTTTAAACTCTATGTTTCTGTCTTAATATCCTTAACCATACTTCTACTTTTTTTGATGCTTCTCTGGGTTCAGACTAGGAATGACTGGAGAAATGAACCAGGAAAAAATAGTTGAAATAAGCAGGCACACTCATTTCAGCTGACTGTTGAGGTTCGCCATAAAAGCCTTCAAATCCCAGCTTGCTACCCCTCAGTACAGGCTGGAGGACGAAGAGATTGAGACCAACCCTGCTGAGAAACATTTGAGGATGCTAATGGATGAAAATCTGTCCATGACTTAGCAATGTGTGCTCACTGCCCAGAAAGCCAAAAGTATCCTGGGCTGCATCAAAAGCAGCGTGGCCAACAGGGTGAGGGAGGCCCCCCTACTTCACTCTGGTGAGACTCCACCTGAAGTCACAGAATCACAAAATCACCAGGTTGGAAGAGACCTTCAGAATCATCGAGTCCAACCCATGCCCCAACACCTCAACTAAACTAAACCATGGCACTGAGCGCCACATCCAATCTTTTTTTAAACACATCCACGGATGGTAATTCCACCACCTCCTCGGGTAAACCATTCCAATATTTTATCACTCTTTCTGCAAAAAACTTTTTCCTAATATCCAACCTGTATTTTCCTTGGGGCAGCTTAAGACTGTGTCCCCTTGTTTTGTCAGTTGCTGCCTGGAAAAAGAGACCAACCCCCACCTCACTACAACCACCTTTCAGGAAGTTGTAGAGAGCGATAAGGTCACCTCCGAGTCTCCTTTTCTCCAGGCTAAACAACCCCAGCTCCCTCAGTCGTTCCTCATAGGGCTTGTGTTCCAAGCCCTTCACCAGCCTTGTTGCCCTCCTCTGGACACGTTCAAGCATCTCAACGTCCTTCCTGAACTGAGGGGCCTAGAACTGGGCACAGTACTCGAGGTGCAGCCTCACCAGTGCCGAGTATAGGGGACGAATGACTTCCCTGGTCCTGCTGGCCACACTATTCCTGATACAGGCCAGGATGCCATTGGCCTTTTTGGCCACGTGGGCACACTGCTGGCTCATGTTGAGTCAGCTGTCGACCAGTACCCCCAGGTCCCTTTCTGCCTGGGCACTGTCCAGCCACTCTGTCCCCAGCCTGTAGCGTTGCAGGGGGTTATTGTGGCCAAAATGCAGGACTTGGCACTTGAACTTACTGAACTTCGTCTTACTGGACTCTGCCCATCTATCCAACCATTCCAGATCCCCTTGCAGAGCCCTCCTATCTTCCTGTGTCCAGTTCTGGATTCCTCAGTACAAGAAAGACATGGACAATTTACAGAGGATCCAGAGGAGGGCCACAGAAATTATAGAGAGCTGGCATAGCTTTTCTATAAGGAAAGGCTGTTGAGGTGTGAGTCGAGGTGGTTCAAACTGGAGAAGAGAATGCTCTGGGTGCACCTTTCAGTACTTAAAGGAGGCTTATAAGAAAGATGGGACCAGATCTTTTAACAGGTCCTGTGGCACTAGAACAAAGGGTATTGGTTTTAAAATTGAAGAGGTTAGATTCTGATTAGATAGGAACACTAATGTTTTGTGATGGAATAGGTTGCTTAGAGAGGGAGTAGAGGCCCTATTTGCAGAACTCATTATAAATTTTGAGGAAAAAGTGGTCAGTATGCATACATGTAGGTGTGATATACACCCTCCGATGAAACTTAAAGACAGTGATTAGTTTTCAGATAAAGATGTAGAGAAAACACAACCACATCTGAGAGCAGAGGATGTCTCAGAGCAGAGGCTGCAGCAGGCTGTGAAGCAGCAGCAGCATGGATCTGTTAGCAGGACCTTGGCAGAGGTGAGCTGTGCCAGTGTTACCTTGATTTTCAGGAGGGTTTCTCGGTGCCTGCTGGGCTCCCCACGGATCAGCACAAGGCTGCTGCCACTGTCTGGATTATTCTCTTGAGAGCTGAGCCGAGGGTACACCTCACTACTGATAGGCACACACACAGAGAAGAGGTGCTGCCAGTGTACACAGGTAGGCTTTCTTGGAACTTAAAGATGCCCTGGGAGGCAAATGCAAAGCTGTATGGAGTATAGCTGGCTCTGGGAAAATCATGCTCCAGTGTGTGCCTGCAGTAGGATGCCATTTCCACGGCTCTGGTACATCTGGTTCCACGGCGGTCACAGCTTTACTCTCTCCCCTTTTTTCTTTCTGATATAACATGTCCTTTACACTTTGAAATATTCACCACTAAGACAACACAGGCATCTCAGTTTAGGATAAAACATGGTAAACTCTGGGATCATTTTGTAGATAAATCAAACTTTTCTGAGAAATGTGCATGCATAACAACTATTTAATATTCTTTGAAATATATGATAAGGGTGTATTTTAGTGTTGTTTTGATAGGGTTGGAGCTGCTGGTGTATTTATTTTCCATTGCTTTTCCCTTCCTCCTTAACTAGCTGAATCCTGTATTCTGTAAAATTTAGGCATAAGTCTTCGATGAACACTGGCCTGCCTGCATATGAGACATCCAAGTCAGTGGCAGCTGGGAGAATATCAATGAGTGGTACCCTGTGCTATTATAATGTCAGAGCTAGAGTGGGGTGGAGAGGGTGCTTATATTCACAGTCTGTTTACAAGTGGAATGTACCACATTTTTTAAGTTTTTCCTTTCTACTGAAAGGTTTTTTTACCATTTTTCTGTTTCAGAGATGAAGTCTCTGGCAGAGAGTAATGTGAAGTTTTTACCAACTCATTTTGAAAAATCATAGATGTCTAATTGTATCTTTAGTTCTTAATTACTTTAACTGCTTTATTTAACTCAACCTATTGAGTCTTTTGTGGAAATAACAAAACAGAAGCATGTGCAGTTTCTTTCTCACATGGGATAACATAATAGAAAAACTAGAGCATACTATGCCAGGAGAAGATGGTGTTATGGCATGCTGCCATCACATGTCCATGGCTGTCAAAATTCTTGGTGCAGTCATTGTTTATCACACTATGTCCGTGTATTGACGTGCTCTTAGGTATCATTCATGTGTGCAAATGGGGAGGAAAGAGCTGCATGTACTATTTCTGCAGGGATCTAGCAATCAACCACTTGCCTTATACTCAGCACTGAGGTTCTCATCCTGAGAATCGATTGCAGACCTCAGATGTTGTGATTTGGATGTTTTCTTTCAGGTATGAAGTGTCTGCATCAGCAGTGATCTTAATACACACAGCAGCTTAGAAATTAACCTAAGAAAAGACTAATCAAAAACATGGCCCTTCCAGTGATCTTAGCTGTGTCAAAAGCAAGTAATGCCTCCCATTTAATGTGTCTTGTGCATTCAATTAAAGCAGATGTGTAAACAGTTTACGTGACCCTGGCTGATATAGTGGCAAGAGTAACTGCAAGAGAGGAAAGAATTAAAAAAGCCAAGGACAATCTAAACTGCTTTCCAGCAGACAGTGCTGACAGCAACACAAAAAAACCATTCCCTCCTAGACAAAATCGATGATCTTGAAAATCATCACAGAAGATCTAATCTTGACTCCTTTTGGTAGGCCTACAATTGGGAGACTGCTGATGCACTGGGGTTTCTGGGCAGAGCTCTTTACTCTGCAACCTGATTACTTGCCCTATGCCTGAAAATTCCATGGAAAACACAGGCTTTATAAGAGTTCATATTTTTCCACCTTGTTTTCTTAAATGAGAGGATGAAAACGTTGCACATTGGTACTTCTCCTTTCCTGCAGCTAGACCAATTTTGTTCTTCCCCATCCCTGAAAAAATTCAGCTGAGTTAGAAGACAGGTGAAAATATGCTGGGATGAAAAAAATATACTCCACTTATGGAAAAGCCAAATAATGTCCTCTGTTTGCATAGTGGTTTTGATAGACTGGATTTAAGCAACAAAGGGATAATTTACATTCTGTATTGCTAAGGATGAAGAAATTTTTTTTTTTTATTTTAGAAACAGGTGGTAACTATAAAAGAATAGAATGAACAGTCTCAAACTGATTTCTGAAAAGGGTAAATAATTTTTTAGAAAAATCCTTCAGAGGGATTTTTTCAGTCAATTGTATTATTATTCTCATATTTTTGAGTAACTTGAACCAGGAAACTTTATTTTAAGTTATAATACTATGTAAGAACTTGATATTTATGCTCAAAAATACTGCATATCTGTCCTCAAAATTAAACTGCTTATATTTAAGGAAATAATGTCTTGTTATAATATTTCAGCCTGCAACTCCTCCATACCAAAGCCAGGTTTGCAGCACCTGTATTCTGTGAGTTACAGTATTCTGTATGGTGTTTTAACTTGGATATGCAGGAGACAAGCTTGTCAATAGGCAAA
Source organism: Ifrita kowaldi (assembly GCA_013398055.1). NCBI lineage: Eukaryota > Metazoa > Chordata > Aves > Passeriformes > Cinclosomatidae > Ifrita > Ifrita kowaldi. Next base: position 77,523 of record VZRS01012081.1, on the reverse strand, counting down.
TGGTTATTGCAGTATGAGTAGGTAAATAATGGGAAAAAGAAGATAAGAGAGCTCCTTCTGACATCTTCCCTGGCCATAATCTCCTTGTCCTGGTATTCTATTTGCTCTTTTTTCCTCCCACTTCGTACCTTCAGCAATTCATCAGGAAATATTAGAAAATTATAATCTTCAGCCTGACAAAAGTATATGCTAGAACTGACAGAGAAAGTATAAACACCTTTATGAGATTTATGGCATTTATGTGTTTTTCTGTCCTCTAGTAAAAAGAAAAAAAGAAAAAAAAAGTATTCTTTTTGTAGTGGTTAACACAGGATAAAATGAAAAATCTGCCCAACCTCTTTCTGATTCCCTTTCTCCCCTCGTTATCAAGATGTCCCTATATTAAGTCCTATCATCTGAATGTAAAAGACCTAAATGTATCCCCCTTGGCACCCACTGACAGGCATCTTTGTATAATAGAAGAAGAGGAATAATTGGCAATCCTTTGATGATACCTGATTTTCCCTAATGGAATAGTTGTAGAATTCTTCAAGATGTCATTAATAATTGTCAGTATGGGAACTGTTACTGCCTGAAAAGCCCATGAGCATTCAAAGATGTAATGGCAGCAGAGGCAGCCCTTGCAGCATATTTTTCTTGTGCCAGGAACACTGCTGAATTAGCCGGAAAGGCATATGGACCTTTTTTTTTTTAGCATAAGCAATTGTTGTAACAAAATCTCAAACTGTGAAAAATTGCCATTGAAGTTAATCAAAGGATCTTAAAGCAGTAGGACCTGAAGGATTTAACTTAGGAGCAATTTACAGTTTGAATCTGACTACACAAGATGACCTCGTAGATTTGCAAAGGTTGTCTTTATAATCAAAATTGGCTGCTGCATTATAAAAATGCAGAAATACGTTTTTGAGGAGGTTATCTCAGAAATAAATTTGTATGGCAAAGAATCTTATTTAATTATACAATTTAAGACTGATCCGGGAAAAGATTTAATATATATCCAAAGCCAATTGGTCTCTATGTAGTCATAATGACCCAGGGACAAGAACCATCCTCTGAGGACATCAAGTTTTATTCCCAATCAAGCAAGAGGCATTTTTGCAAAGTTAACTTTATTCAGCTTTACTTAAAAACAAGAGTAATCTACATGATACTTCTGAAATCCATGTTTGCACAATGATGTAGGAAGTAATATAGATGAACACCACATTTTACTTACGAAATGTGGAATAGTAAAACTTCTTTGGTGCAGATGCTATTCTGGTTTAGAAAGTAATGTCTGAGTGTGGGTGGTAATATTTATTATTTTCAGACAGTATAAATGCTCAGCAAAAAAAAAAGTCACCTATGATCTTGAAATTACATTTAGTGACACTTTGAGTCATGAAAAGACTAATTATTTGAGTCTATTAGACTAAAGAAAGATCCTTGTGACTAACTGAAAGTTGTTAAAGTTTGGTGATATTGCCATGTGGAAATATTTCATTTTTTATTTTGTCCACTTTAGGTAGATAGATAACGATACTTTGATTACCTATCAAAAGAGCGCGGCTTTATGGATGTACGGATTTATGGAGCTTTATGGAGCAAAAAAAATATAGCTCAAATGACTGTTGTCACAAATGTTTTCAGGAACCTTAACTATAAACCTGCAATAGTTAGTGCTGCAGATTGCATGATGATATTAATTGGTGGAGTGGGGTGGAGTGGAAGGAAATATTGGCAAGCAGTGTAGTGCCTCCTGATGTGCAGGTACCTCTGAACAAAGGCACAGCATGTGCTTAGTCTGCAGACGTCTGAGAAAGTTGTCTTTGCCATTGGCTACTTGTCCTGAGATTTCTTGTCTCCAAAGATGAAGTTTACTTGACTGACACTTAACAGCACAATCTTAACTTTTGGAGACCACTGTTGAGACCAAATGGTGTGGTGAGGAAGAATAATGCAGTTGTCAGCTCAACTGTGAACTTCACTAGCTGAGTGCTTTGTACAAAAGCAACGGAAATGAAATGGCGTATTCTGCTTTTGTTAAAAGAGAATAGAAAACCTGACTGATAGAGTCAAAAGCAACCTTCCCAAAGAAACTTACTTATCGGAAGCAAAAAAACCCTGAAAACAACCAACAACAAAAACCCACTCTAAAACTGCAAGCGTGAGTGCTGCTGAAAGAAGCTAACACAGGTATTTCAGCAAGACAGATTTCCTTCAGGAATCTCAATATCTCTGAAGCAATGGTAGTTTAATGGAGTGTCCATCCTATGTGTAGCCTGTTGTCAGTCAGAAAAAAAGGGTAGGACAGTATGAGGAGGAGTATGATGAGTAGTTACCCTGAGAAAATGGGTGACATTGTTTCAGTATCAGAATATGTGCTGAAAATTTACAAAATAGTAAAACATGGGGAGATATTTTTTCTTATTGCCTAATCCATCTAATATATGATACAGCAGCTTGAGATTTTAAAATGAAAAACATTATTCAGACAAAGGGATTTTTGCAGTAAACATCCATCTTTGGCTCTGCCATGTATGTGTAATGTAGCCTTTGAGAGATGACTTAAGACTGTAAGCAGTGAAAAGTATCATCAGAGAGTGCAAAACTGTGGAGAAACTGAAGGTTGTGTCTGTGTTACAGGTAAGTCAATATACATTTAAACGGCATTGCTATAACTGCCTGAAGTCAATAAGAAAGTATTACTAGAGTCTGGATATGACAAGTGACATTTTTCAGCATTGAGCTCAAGAAGTTGACATATGAATAGAGATGAAAGAAGGAAAAAAGGAAATTCTGCTGTTCATCAAAAACTGGAGAGCACATAAAACTGTCAGCTGTAGGAAGAACAAAATTGGCTATTGCCTTCCTTTTCAGTTATTGCTGCTTAAGAGCCAGCAGACTAAATATTACCCACAATCCATGAAAACACTAGTGGAGTTGTGTTATAGTTAACATCTAGATTTGGTATCTGGGATTGGGCGGTTTGTGGCTGACATGTTAAATTCCTGACTAGTACAGAATCATTCCTCCAGGTCTGCATTGCTGACCATTTTGAAGGCCTCTTTCTAGTGAGATCTACCAGTTACTCTTGATAGAAGAGCAAACGTATAAGAGAATCATTTTCTTTGCAGTCTGTCTTTTCTCATTATTTCAACTGAATCTGGAGATGTTTAAGACTTAGGGAATATAAAAAAAGGGTAGTGAATGTTAGTGAATGGAATGCATTGATGTGATGTTTTGACTCTGGCTGGATGCCAGGTACCTTCCAAAGCCACCCTATCACTCCCCTCCTCAGCTGGACTGGGGAGACAAAGGACAACATCGTGGTTGAGATAAGGACAGGGAGGTCACTCACTAAGTACCATCGCAGGCAAAACAGACTCAGCTTGGTGAAATTAATTGCATTTGTTTCCAATCAAATAAGACTAGGATACTGAGAAATAAACACAAACCATAAAACACCTTCCACACATTTCTTCCTTCTTCCTGGATTCAACTTAACTCCCAGTTTTTCTCTACCTCCTCTCTCCAAGTGGCACAGGGAGATGGGGAGTAGGGGCCATGGCCGCNTTTCAGGAACCTTAACTATAAACCTGCAATAGTTAGTGCTGCAGATTGCATGATGATATTAATTGGTGGAGTGGGGTGGAGTGGAAGGAAATATTGGCAAGCAGTGTAGTGCCTCCTGATGTGCAGGTACCTCTGAACAAAGGCACAGCATGTGCTTAGTCTGCAGACGTCTGAGAAAGTTGTCTTTGCCATTGGCTACTTGTCCTGAGATTTCTTGTCTCCAAAGATGAAGTTTACTTGACTGACACTTAACAGCACAATCTTAACTTTTGGAGACCACTGTTGAGACCAAATGGTGTGGTGAGGAAGAATAATGCAGTTGTCAGCTCAACTGTGAACTTCACTAGCTGAGTGCTTTGTACAAAAGCAACGGAAATGAAATGGCGTATTCTGCTTTTGTTAAAAGAGAATAGAAAACCTGACTGATAGAGTCAAAAGCAACCTTCCCAAAGAAACTTACTTATCGGAAGCAAAAAAACCCTGAAAACAACCAACAACAAAAACCCACTCTAAAACTGCAAGCGTGAGTGCTGCTGAAAGAAGCTAACACAGGTATTTCAGCAAGACAGATTTCCTTCAGGAATCTCAATATCTCTGAAGCAATGGTAGTTTAATGGAGTGTCCATCCTATGTGTAGCCTGTTGTCAGTCAGAAAAAAAGGGTAGGACAGTATGAGGAGGAGTATGATGAGTAGTTACCCTGAGAAAATGGGTGACATTGTTTCAGTATCAGAATATGTGCTGAAAATTTACAAAATAGTAAAACATGGGGAGATATTTTTTCTTATTGCCTAATCCATCTAATATATGATACAGCAGCTTGAGATTTTAAAATGAAAAACATTATTCAGACAAAGGGATTTTTGCAGTAAACATCCATCTTTGGCTCTGCCATGTATGTGTAATGTAGCCTTTGAGAGATGACTTAAGACTGTAAGCAGTGAAAAGTATCATCAGAGAGTGCAAAACTGTGGAGAAACTGAAGGTTGTGTCTGTGTTACAGGTAAGTCAATATACATTTAAACGGCATTGCTATAACTGCCTGAAGTCAATAAGAAAGTATTACTAGAGTCTGGATATGACAAGTGACATTTTTCAGCATTGAGCTCAAGAAGTTGACATATGAATAGAGATGAAAGAAGGAAAAAAGGAAATTCTGCTGTTCATCAAAAACTGGAGAGCACATAAAACTGTCAGCTGTAGGAAGAACAAAATTGGCTATTGCCTTCCTTTTCAGTTATTGCTGCTTAAGAGCCAGCAGACTAAATATTACCCACAATCCATGAAAACACTAGTGGAGTTGTGTTATAGTTAACATCTAGATTTGGTATCTGGGATTGGGCGGTTTGTGGCTGACATGTTAAATTCCTGACTAGTACAGAATCATTCCTCCAGGTCTGCATTGCTGACCATTTTGAAGGCCTCTTTCTAGTGAGATCTACCAGTTACTCTTGATAGAAGAGCAAACGTATAAGAGAATCATTTTCTTTGCAGTCTGTCTTTTCTCATTATTTCAACTGAATCTGGAGATGTTTAAGACTTAGGGAATATAAAAAAAGGGTAGTGAATGTTAGTGAATGGAATGCATTGATGTGATGTTTTGACTCTGGCTGGATGCCAGGTACCTTCCAAAGCCACCCTATCACTCCCCTCCTCAGCTGGACTGGGGAGACAAAGGACAACATCGTGGTTGAGATAAGGACAGGGAGGTCACTCACTAAGTACCATCGCAGGCAAAACAGACTCAGCTTGGTGAAATTAATTGCATTTGTTTCCAATCAAATAAGACTAGGATACTGAGAAATAAACACAAACCATAAAACACCTTCCACACATTTCTTCCTTCTTCCTGGATTCAACTTAACTCCCAGTTTTTCTCTACCTCCTCTCTCCAAGTGGCACAGGGAGATGGGGAGTAGGGGCCATGGCCGCGTCATCAAACATCTCTGTTTTTGCTTCCTCCTTATACTCTTTCCCTGCTCCAGTGTGTGGTCCTTCTCACAGGAGACAGTCCCCCACAAACTTCTCCAACAGCAGTCCTTTTCAAAGGCTGTAGCTCTTCATGAACTGCTCCAGTGAGAACATCTTTCCACAGGCTGCAGTTCTTCAGAAAAAGGCTGTTCCAGCGTGGATCCCACACAGGATCACAAGTCCTGCCACCAAACGAGCTCCTCCTCTTTCTATGGCTCCACAGGTCCTGCCAGGAGCCTACTCCAGTGCCACAGGGTCACAGCTTCCTTTGGGCATCCACCTGCTCTGTGGGAGGTCCTCCATGCACTGCAGGGGCACCTCCTGCCTCACCATGGTCTTCACCATGGGCTGCAGTGTGATCTTGGCTCTGGCCCCTNCTCTTTCCCTGCTCCAGTGTGTGGTCCTTCTCACAGGAGACAGTCCCCCACAAACTTCTCCAACAGCAGTCCTTTTCAAAGGCTGTAGCTCTTCATGAACTGCTCCAGTGAGAACATCTTTCCACAGGCTGCAGTTCTTCAGAAAAAGGCTGTTCCAGCGTGGATCCCACACAGGATCACAAGTCCTGCCACCAAACGAGCTCCTCCTCTTTCTATGGCTCCACAGGTCCTGCCAGGAGCCTACTCCAGTGCCACAGGGTCACAGCTTCCTTTGGGCATCCACCTGCTCTGTGGGAGGTCCTCCATGCACTGCAGGGGCACCTCCTGCCTCACCATGGTCTTCACCATGGGCTGCAGTGTGATCTTGGCTCTGGCCCCTGGAGCACCTCCTCTCTCTCCTTCATTGACTTTGGTGTCTATAGAACTGTTACTCTCACGTATTCTCTCTCCCTTCTGTGTTTGTTTTTGCACAGGGATTATTTTACCCTTCTTAAATACATTACCCCAGAGTCAGTACTTCTGTTGCTGTAGGCTCAGCCTTGCCCAGCAGTCTCTCTTGCAGCTGGCTGGCACTGGTTTTATCAGACATCTGTGAAGTTTCTGTCATCTTCTCACAAAAGAGATGCCTTCCCCACTCCAAAAGCTTGCCACACAAATACAATACAATTGGTGAAAGTGAATGCAAACATCCAAATGAACTCAGCCTTCCTCAATACGACAGGACAAAAGTGATGATCTAGACCTGCAATTGTCACGTAAATGCTGAAGCTGTTTCCTTTGTGATGGACTACCATAAGAGCATGGATGAGAAATTTGTTGTTATTTAATGAGCCATCTGTTTCAAGTAGATTACCCCAACAGGAGTTGAAAACTGTTCAGCCATTGTCTGTTCAGTTGTGCAATGTATGCCACATGAGACCAAGGCTGGTTATTTCAGTCCAGTTGCTGATACACAGTTGTCTGCATGATGAAAAAACCCACTGATGTTCAGGTGTGTTGTATGCAAATTTAAGAGACGTACCCAGAGCTATATATTCTCCTGTGCATGATTGTTCTTGCTATTTAGAATGGCAAGGAAATAGAAGACCAGCTGACATGGTATCAGGGAATACTGTTTTGTCACTTCAGAAGTAAAACTGCTTCTGTGAAGAAATACAACTTCAGCTGGTGAGCGTGGGAGTCCAGATCTTATTTGAAGTTCTCAGAGATTCAATGTTAAACTCAAAAGCAAACTTTCAAGCTATAAGTACTGTACAAATTCCCTCTTGTGTGTATAACTCTAGTGGGTTTTAGAACATTATTGCTAAAAATCTTGCTACTATGTCAAATAGCTGATAAATCAGAAAATGGGGAAAAAAATACTGATCCTTTCCCTGAACTTATAATGCTGAATGTCTCATTAGGGACAATACACATATCCTTGCAAGACTTGCAGCATGGCGGTCCATTGACCTAGTCAACAACCTATAATCAAAAGTATAATCCCATTGACTTTACAGTGTTTGTCTCAGTGGAAATCCTAACTAGGCATTTCACAGGAGCATGTGCGTTAAAATTAACATGGGCCTTAAACTTTAAAGGAAGCCAGGATTGGACATTCATTAAAAAGGAAAGTTAGGGTTTGAGGACTGAATTTCAGCATTAGATTCTGCACCAAGGGATTAGAAACACAGTGATTAGGCATTTTTCATATGATTAAAGGTTTATACTGCCAGGGATTAATTGCTTTCCATTAGACTCTACAGACAAAAGACCTTGCTTGGGACCATAACTTGAAGCTAAATGGCAGATTTCATGTGCCTCTTTACACACAGAAGAAAAGAGAGATGTCTCAGTAAAGGAGTCTGTACTATAGAGCTGCTATCATACAAAAGAGACAGCAATGTGTAGCAACTATAAAAAGCTCTGAACTTTGATATCTGACTCTGATGCTATAAAGTCTCATTCAATTTATTGCTTGCTGCACAATGCCAGTCACACTTGAGATCTCTTTCCTGCTGGTGTGAGGTGATTTTATCTAGTTGTTCCTTTAGGTTTTTTTCTTATTCTTCAATTATCAAAATAATGCTTAGTGTTTAGTTTAATGTTATCTGCCATAGGTAAACATTACTTGATTGACTCAGTCATTAACAAGGAAAAGCTAGTAAGAGAAAAAAGATGCTAAGGAAACCAAACACAAGGAACTCTCTTTAAAGGGGTATGATATAGACTGTGTTTCGATTGAATTATTTTTGCTCCCTCCTGTTATCTCTCTGAAGCTCTTACCTCTACTTGAAAATTCTCATCCAAATGAGCTTGCTTTTAGTTGACAAGACTAACGCGTTGTGACACACAAGCAAGGTTTCTTGCACTTAGAATCATTGTTTTGTTTGAAGGAAGATCAGGGCCTTCACATTTCAGCCACAACTGTGAACACATATAAAATGTATTCGTCTATGGCAGCAACAAGTGTAAAGTTTGGCAGCAGAGGATATGTAGTTGAAGATTGTGCTATTTGCACACTTTTTTATCCTGTAAGTGTAACACACCTTTTCAATCTTGTTAACATCACTACTTTGCTAAACTGGAATTTGATGGGGGTTTTTTAAGGGAGCTTGGTTTCCTACAGAATTAACTCTCCTGATCCATAAAAATAATAATCATCATATGACTGAGATTGTACTCTGATGGCCTATTTATCTTTTCTTCAATTTATTTTAACATTGCTACTGAGCTTGCATAGAATAACTAGCGTATATGTTTGCTCCAGTATTGCAGTCTGGGAGGATAAGAGAAGACAAGAAATGAATACGTGAATAAGATAGATGGATTATAAAATAGCCCTACCATCTATTAAGAGTTGAAATGAACATTTTGATGTCTATATTTAAAAGGTTTGTTTACTGGTATGATACCTGCCAATTACTGTGTTGCAGGTACCACTGGCATGGTACTTAATACCTGAAGACTGCACAGAAAAAGCTCTTTTTTCTGTCATGTAACGACAGTAGAAACATTGGTTTGGCTCTGTGTGATTATTTCTGTGGCTTGCCTTATGTGGTAACTGCCCTTCAGTCTCTGACAATTGTGTGCCTTCTCCTCAAAAGCTGGGCAGAGGCAAACATTTGTTGCAGGAAATGTTGGAGGGAAAACATCCTTTTGGTTCCCAGCATGTTTGAGGATGATAGTAGAGACATCATATCACCTCTATAATCTGTGCTCTCACCTAATCAGACAGCTTTGGAAAGAGGGCTGAACACAGACAAAGGAAGCACAACTTGTAACTTCCCTTGGATTTTCCAGCTGGAAATGTACTTTTTATTTTTGTCATCTTTGGTTCCATATAATCAACAGAGCCTGCCTGGGCTCACTCTAAGCCAACCAAATGGCTCCTCAGAGCTATGGAAAATTCTCATATAATGCTAAGGAAGTAAAGTTTCCAGCTTCTTTGTTAGTTAGAGTAGAAACTCTGACTTTAAACCAACTTATTTGTGAGATACAACTGAAAGCTGGTGTCTGAGGCACTGTTGCAGAATGATAAGTCATGGGCAAACTTTAAATTAAAGATCAAGTTCTAAATCTAAGCTTACCTTTGGAGGAAACAGCATGTTATGTAAATAGCATCAAGATTAACCTGATCCATATGCCCAAAGAAACCCAAAAAAGCTCACTGTATCTGTTTTGGCATAAGTTTTGCCATGTTACCTACTCTGTCTATAAAAACTGATCCTAAGCAAATAGATATTTGCATATTAATCAGGATTGCAGTTCACTTGAACAGCAAAAGATAATCTTTTAAAAGTTCATCACATTTTGCCTTACGCCAATGAAGACTAATCTTAGTATAGCTAGGACACTTGCCAAATGCACTACTCAAGGAAAATGAGGAAATGTTTCTTAGTTGTCTTTTGCTTGCCTGTTATTTGGGTTTTGTTTGGTTTGGCTAAATATAAGTCGTAGACTTGAAATGTGTGATATTTATGGTCACAGCAAGAGCTTCTCTTAAAGTACTTGGTAGTCCAGCCACATATTTTTCTTTTGAAGAAGAGTGTCCTTTTCCAAACCCAATGCCCTTTGCCATGAACAATTAATACATTAACATTTACTAACAGCTTAGTTGATATTTCAGTTCAGTGTTTAGATACTCTGATATAACCTCTTTGGTTCCTCCAGCTTTCTGTGTTGTTTTTCACATTTCTCAGCCTGAATCAATGCAAAGCTCATCTTAACCTCAATGGTTCTGTAGCAGCACCAAAGTTACTGCCATAAGTGCTTAATCCTGTATTCCCAAAATTTGCTGTTGAACATTTGATAAGGGCAAGCATTAGACAAAAACACTTTTTAAAAATAAATAAGCAAATCATATTTTCTATTGAGATACTTAAGTGAATCCCCCGCTTGGGCTTTACTTTTATTACCACCTATGGAGAATATACGGCTTTAATTTTTTAGCTGAGAAGATGTGCTGCATTAATGACAAACTGCACTAAGACTTTCACATTGACTTTGGACTGTTCCTGAATTATCAGGACTCTTGTCTAAGGAAAACAAATGCTTTCTTAAAAGGATTTGAAAACTTATTTCAAAACAAAATCACAGCACTCTTTTGTGACCAAAACCACATTCATCTCAATAAGTTAATAAATCTCTAAGTCAACACACTCTTTTCTAGATTAAATTTTATTTGTTGGACCCAATTTTTGTCTAAGTATTTTAAGCAATACTGACAAAAGATGGCAAGTGTTCATATTGTGAACAGCTCACTGGGAAAAAAAAAAAGTATCTCTATGTTGTTTAAGTATTACTTCCCTGCAGTGGAAGCAAATAAAACTAGTAATAAATAAGTATCTGTAGCAGAAGAAACCTCACTCAGAGGCTTAAAAGTCTACACATCAGAAAGTAGAGGGAGCTCTGTGTTCCTTAGCTGACCTTATTGCTCTGACACAGCAACGTTCTCTGACAGTCTAGATCTGTATTGCTTTACTTGCCTGCAGAAACCAGGCTGCAACACATACTGAGTTTCCTAGGCTAGCCACAGCAAAAAAATGTTAGCTTCTATGTTTGTGTGTAAGTTAATGAAGGTATTCTAATTGTCAGACACTGTGTACTTTTGGAAGCAATTTTCCTGTAGATCAGAGCAAGTTTTCTTGTTTCCTGGGGTACTGGCATATTTTAATATAGTTTTCAACTACACAAAGGGATCATTCTCCTGAGCTGGGAAACAGGAGAGTTGCACCTGCTTGAGAATCAAATCCACGAGCTGGAAGGCTTGTGTATGTCCTGATATTGTTGAGTTTTCTGAAGGCTCTGAAAAGTCCTGATGTACACTAGGTGTCAATAGACAACAGGTGTCAAAAACTTTTTCTGCCCCCATTAACTGAAGTTACAAAAAGACAAAAAAAAGCCTGCCTCTGCTTTTGACTGACAAGGAGCTGTCAACCTCCTGAAGTTGTCTGTGTGATGAGGGTGTGCCTGGGCAGCCTCAGGGGCTGTTTGCTTGGTGCTGGCAGTGCTTCCCAGAGGGACGGGCTAGAGGCTGCAGTCTGTAGAAAAGCTGCGGTAAAGAAAAATACTGTGGGTATCAACAGGCTGTTGAAGATGTGATGGAGAGCCTCACAATGTAGCTCTTTTGTATCCAAATGTTTGTAGTATTTCTGTCATAAGTTCCACATGGAAAATCTGCAGATGTTATTTTTCAGTTTACAGTGCATGAAGTGGGAATATCTTCCCCATGCTGGTCATATGGTCTAGTGGTCTGAATCTAGTGACCTTCTCCTCCATACCCTAAAAACTCACAGTGGTGACTGGGATTGAAGAAGACTAGAAAATAGGCATCAAGCTCCTGACTGTTATTCTTCCAGCCCATGCTGCCCATCTTGTTTAATAGATAGCAGTAAAGTGTTATTGATCGAGAATAACACATTCTTCCCGTAGATGCAGGAGAGGAATTATATTATCTGGAGAAAGAACAATTTACAACAGCTCAGTTTCATTGGTGCTGTCTTTGTGGGACACCAAAAAGAGGGGATGCAGAGCTAGACATGATTTCTGTGCTTGTGGTTGGATCTTGTGTTAGCCCTCTAACTCTTTGAGTTCAGAGATGTAGCTTTTAATGACAGTAGGAAAAGGCTGGCCAATAGGTCTCCTTTTCTAGCTTTTGTGTTAGGGTTAACTAGCTCTCGTTAATAAAATTTCGATGAGAATATTAAAGAGTTGCCTATCTGAACTACTGGTTCTTTCTTTTAAAAATTCCCTAGTCAATTTTCTCCTATCTGAGAGAGGGGGCTCCTGTGAATTGTCAGTACAGTGTTTTGTTTCTCATTCCTTCTCTCCTTCAAGAGTGAAATGTGTCCCATTTATTGATTCATTCTCCATTAAGCTGTTACAAAAAAACCACTCTGAAATAGTTTTTTTAGTGTTTACTTTTCTCTTTAAGTTAAAGATTATTTTAAATAGGTTCAGCCTTGTCTAAGGATTTGCAAACTGTAAAAGAATAACACTTTTCAAGTGCCATCTGTGTACTGGTGAATGGGCATATCATAAGGAATCAGTTTAAAAAGGATACACACAGGAAATCCATCCGAGATCTACTGTGTATTCCAGCTGGTAAAAATGAGCCTAGAAAAAGTGATTCATCCTTTTAGCACACTTTGTAACTAGCCAGGTTATATTTTATTGATATTCTAGTCCTAGGAAAATGCTGGGATGATTCCATAGTACTCACCTGCTGAAATTAAATTGACTCCCAAGATTTAGCTGGATGAGTGAAACATGAACACTAAAGTTAAGCAGATGCCTGTGCAAAGAGTGACCTAATTATGCTGGATGCTGTTCTTGTCTTAGAGCAAACTGTTTTCAGTTTTTCAGTCTAACCAGCAAAAATGATGAGTTGTCTTTGATCAGCCTAGTGTTTGTATACACAGGCAAACCTAGATCATATGCAGTTAAGCATGTTACTGCTTTCCCAAATCCAGACTTTAATGTAAAAATATTACCTACTTGAGAACCCTAGGAAAAGCTTGAGAAGTCAACAGAGGATCCTGGAAGTGCAGTGTTACAGAGAGATCCTTTAAAAAGCATTGATAAATTGCATTGTAGTGTTTGCAGCACTAGAAAAACCTTAAAAAACCCCTTAAATTATTATTCTTTCATTATCTTCATTGACTTTTTTCAAAAACTGAGTCAGTTCTTAAACCTCATAATTTATTGTTCAATTTATAAAAGTCTATTTTGTAGTCCTCTCTTTTTTTTTTTTTTTAATATAGGATTTCAGTCACTGCTTAGTAGCAGAATAGAAGCAGGTTGGTTTTGTTTGGTTTTCAGTTATGTGATGTTCCCCTCCTGATCAGGAAGGTAAAAAATTAATCCTTGAAAGATTTTTTTTCTATCTGTTTTCATTGGAGGTTTTTTGAGTGCCTGTTGTTTTTTTGCTTTGCTGCTCTGTCTAGCCTTTCCTGCAGCTGAGTTGCTTTTTGGTCCCTAAGGGGCAAAGAATCCCCTTCTTGAGACTAAATTCAACAAGTCAGTATGTGGTATTCTCCCTTAGAAGAGACAGTTTCTAAAAGTTAAACCTATATAGAGAGCTTTGACTGCTCCATGTGATCACAAACTTCATCATATATGCTATGATTCCAGGAAGAATGAAATGGAAGGCAGGTCCCTAATGTGATAGGTTTTAATTATTAACAGCGCTGAGTGTTTTTAATGGGACTTATGTACCTCTGCTCCAGATCATTTCTCCATCTCTTCCCTTCAAAACTCAACAAATGGTGGGGTTGTAGCATTGTTCAGCACTAATACTCCTTCTTCCAGCTCTTAAACACTGATGATACTTAACTGGAAGATATGATGGATATTCAGACTTGACACCTTTTAGGTTTTTTTGTGGTTTT
>VZRS01012081.1:40293-63654 GCA_013398055.1 Ifrita kowaldi | reverse complement strand
TTTTGGTTTTTTTTTGGTTTTTTTTTTTTTTTTTTTTTGGTGGGTTTTTTTGTTTGCTTGTTTTTTATTTGTTTTCGGTTTTTTTTTAATGGACAGTTTTGTTGCTCAGTTGGAAATCTATGATTCTTTTACATGTCTCTGCAATGCTAACAAGCTTGAAAAGTAAAATCATACTTTTCATCATCTATTAATGATGTATAACTTGGAAATGAAGAGCACAGCTGTTGTGTATTTTACTCCGGCTTCAGTTGAATATACAATTCCATCCAAAGTGTCTGCCCTAATTTGTAAAGGGTATTGCTCTGCTTTTCAGGGCTTTATGGACAAAAAGAAATATTCTCCCATTTCTCAAATTCATACGTATCCCTCTCATACAGATTCTCTTTTTTATATTTTTTTATGCTCAAAGCCCTATAAGGAGAGGAGCAGTATCAACCTCTTACAAGTGAGGAAATTGAGGCACAGAGCATGGTAGAGACCAGTAATATCTAGCAGGGTATGTACACAGCTACAGGAGGACCAAGGTTTCCAGAGTCCCATGAAAGTGATCTCAGTAGTGAACCAGTCTGGGAATTCTTCTTAGGAAGAACATTCCAGGTTATCTAGTTTATTCCTATGCCTGCACTAGATTCAGTTGGTTTCTTGAAGCATTATTTACATGTGGATTTTGCATAGTACCTTTACTTACAGGAAGTGATAACTTAGGACTTGATATGGCGTGTTCTGCCAGTTTGGGACAAACATAAATTAATGCAAATAGCTATGGAGAAAGCATATTTAAAAAAAAAAAGAAAAGGAAAGGGATTTTAATGTGTCTTCCCATGTGGAAATTAGCCTGTTCCGCATCCTTCTGCACAGTATACCTGTGGGCTTTGTATTGCATGGTATTGAATGTTGTTTCTTTTCCCTGACTCACTGATACTTGGGGAGGGCAATTACAGTAATATATTTACATTTTTAGACAGCTATAATAGTGTGTCAAACACAAATATTTCACCTGACTGTTAATGTTCCAAACAGGAGAGAGTGCAGAACAGTCTTGACAAGAAATGTGTGGCTAATGTGAGATAAGCTTTATGGATTTGTGAAAATAAATAAATAAATCTCAACAGAGCAAAACACATCAATAATTAAAAACAAGTACTAGAACATAACCCAGGAGGTGTCACCACATGCAGCTAGTGTGACTCGTGCAATAAGCACCCCTTATTTATAGCTGGCTCTGAGCGTGGTTCAGAAATGGCTGCTGTTTCAAGCGTGTCCTCACTTTTGTATATCCCAGTACAGCCACTTTCTAGCTAAGTCCAGCAATAGAAAATACTCCTCATTCCTTGCAACAAAAGCAGCACAAGTTCAAATTTCCCTTCATAAAAGCCAATAATCAAATAACATAAATACAAATCTGGGAAGAGAATAAATAGAGCCCAGAGCAAGCTAGCTTATCTTTACAGCAAAACTGCAGGCACTAGGATGCTCAATAGGCAATTATTTTGTACTAGAGCATTTGGGAAGCAGAACAGCAGACCTGAAAGAGAGATGACTTATTCTCTCTCAAGACTACTACTTGGACAAGGAAATTTTCTCCTTGTGCAAATGCTAATGCCTGCATGCTTGAATTTTGTACCCAATTGACAAGGGTGATGCTTTCGAAGTATTATCATTCCCTGGTGTGTTTTCTACATGTTAATTGAGCACTGGTATAAAGGAGAAGAATCTGTATACAGTACAGAGTTATTATTTTGACTAGGTGTAAGCCTGTAATTTTTCAGCTGTGTCTATGCCGTACTTTCAAACATATCCTTAAACGCCTTGTGGGGGCCAACAAGCCTGTAGTCTAAAATCTTAGTTCTTTTGAGATATTTTGCTAAAAATGGGCATTGAGCTACTATGAAGCAAAAAGAGCAATTGAATGAACAACACTTCGTTAAACTAAAGAGGTTGTGTCAGTATTTTAATTATTGTGGGCAAAACTGATTAACTTCGTCTCATACTGTGGACACGTATTTATGCAAATTGCAAGAAAAGGAGAAAGGAATTCTTTCGCTGCAATGAACTCATCAGTGCAGGGAAGCTCTCAGAGGTGGATTAGTCTGGAAAAATTAGGAGTCAGACTTGGCTATATTCTTTAATGGAAATATAATCAGCAATACATCTTGATGAAATGTGCACTGCCATCACATAATACCCACTTGGAGATGAGGTAAGGGCTGGAGGCAGTAGTCCAAAATCATTAACATCCCCCAGGGTGAATATAATAGGATGATAAATGCTCACTGGGAAAGGATTCATTTCAGTTTTCAAATGATTTTGAAAGTAGAACAGAAAGTCAGTAATTTTATATCAATTTTGTCAGCCCATACTTTAATTCAGTAATGAAAGACTTTATGTCCATCCAGCCTCAGTGTATTTGTAATGCCTGAGTTAGGTGTTGGCATTATTTTTGTTAGCTCAGTTTCACAGAGGAAGGAGGCAGGGTAGGAATCCTTCCGGTCTACATCTTGATTCATTTTTCCACAGCACGTATCAATTGACTGAGTTTCTTTAATGGAACAAAATAGAAAGGCCCAGTCCCTGGACAGATATTTGGGTCAATAGACTTGCCCTGGCAGCATCCTTTCTTTTTATTTCTGCCAGCAGTGATAGGGGCTGGGATGGATCAGAAACAAATGTTCCTCCTGGATATTTTAAAACCCTTTAAAGAATGAAAAAAATGGCTTGACTATCTTGATTTCTATATGAGGAGACAGTGCTTTAGGAACTGGTTTTTCAATGAAAAAAAATAATTATGCACAATATTTGGAGGTGCTATAGATTTTGGGGAATCTTTGCGCTTTAATTTATCTACTCTCGCTACAGCAATGGGCACCTTGTGGATGACAGCAGAACAAACATTGGATTTTAATTGGATCTCTAAAGTGTCATTAACCCCAAAGGATTAAGTTTTCTAGAATATGAACTGCATAGGTCATAACATAGAGAACAATATAATTGTGCCATTTGATTTTAAACCTTCATACTTTTTAAATCATCCTTCCAATTTTAAGGGACATGAAAGCAGAAAAAACATTGCTTCTCTGCTTCTGAATGGATATAAGAAAATGTTATTGCTTTGTCTGAAGTATTGGGCTTTGAGAGAGATATTAAAAAGAAAATTACCTTCTCATGAGCTATCTTGCTAATAAATCAGAGTCTGGTATCTACACTATTCATAACTGCAAAAAATGGGGCATTTTTTGACTTCTGCTCATTAAAAATATCTGCTACAAATAGATCCAAATTGACAAATATTTATGTGTATACAATTAGACACTTAGATTTCACCTTTCCTTCATTGCCATATTTATTGAGGAGTTCAGTACTGCTGGGCAAGTGCCTCATGGACTTTGCAGTGTCTCAGCACACCTGAATCCTTATAAGAGCAGATGTATCTAGCATACAGTTATTAAAATAGCAGCAAACAATTATCCCTTAAGAAAGGGAGTTTTCACCTTTGACTTAGAACAAAATAGAGAAGCCACTTGAAATAAGATATGTAGGGGAGATGGCACTTGTACTACTCTCTACCTCTTCAGTTTACTGCCACTCTGAAGACAGTAAAAGAAGAACAGTAATATTGCTGGCACATAATATTTGTATCTTACTGCTACTGAAATAGTGTTCTCTTATCAAAATTTAGGCACAACCATTCCCACAAGCTCAAATTCTCTCTTAATGGTTTTCTCATGCACCTGGAAAATACTCAGCTTTTATCAGAGATTTAGGAATCCTTTAGCATCCGTCTAGGTATGGCATGAACTCGAGCTCTAAGAGAAACGGTAATGAAATCTTTTTGTATTCAGAGTGGGCATCAGGTGTTGACTCCTAATATCTGTCATTACAGTACTGGAGATAAATGCTAATAATGAGATAGGTTGGAAGCAAACAAGTGGGTTGAATACAGTAGCTTCCTATAGGAATACTTCAGGTTTTTTGTATTTGGATATTTGGTGGATAAATGAGAATCCTTCTCAACGTTGTATGTTTGTGTTGCTCACGTAGCTAAATGTTTTGCAGACTGCCAGGGAGTGGACAACACTGCATGGTCTGGAAAAGATCAGTGAACTGCAGGCAGTGTGCCAGGCAGGCACAAAAACATCAGTGTCTGAGGCATGCAGAAAAAAGGCATGTGGTATGTCTCATCTGTAGGAAAGGCAAGTCTTGTTGGTGGAAAAATCCACAAAGACAAACATTACCTGAAAGGCCACTATGCTGAACCCTAGCCAACTTCAGTTCACCTAAAATATACAAATACCTGGGTTAGTTCTGCAGTCTGAGAGCTGAGCCCAAGTAGCACAAGGATGAATAATCTGAGTGGTAAATCCAGGTGTGCTGCATATTTCTTTTGCTTGCGTTGCAATTGTGCCTCTTTCTGCTGACATTGTTGGCAGGGTGGTTTTGCTTTTTTAACTTTTGCACTCACCTCTTGAGCTTCCAGAGATTTGAGGGAAAATGGTTGCAGAATAAAATGTATTATTATTCCTTCATGAGGAAGAAATTTTCTTAGTTAGATATGTCTCTGCTAAAGCCTTTTCAGGAGAAACCTATTGATGAGACTCAGGATACTAGCTGGCATCCATTTCAAAGGATTTGCTGAGGCCCTGGATCCTGCTCTATGGCATCCTTTAGTATGGCTACACAGGTTTCCCAACAACTGGACTAAATACTTCTCTGTGATATGTCAGAGGTGCCTGACAGACTGTCACTGCTAAATTACTCAAGGCAGGTACCTACAATGGCCATTCTTTCTGTTCAATGACACAGGGAATGTGTTATCCCTAACTGAGAAAAATGTCAGACCTGTGGGAGTGTTAGCGTAGAAACACATAACCACGGACGGGTTATATGAAAGGTGCTTTATTGAGGCGCCGGGGGAGAGGGGTACAAACCCAAATCAATCCCCGACATGGATTTCAGGTGCTTACATTATATACCCTTCTCGTTTTATAATCATATATTAATCATTTACCCAAGCATGAATCTCAAAACCCCCTAAACGATCATCTATTCATTATTGTGTATATTGTTTTTACTCAAGCATTACTTTTAGCCCCCTTTCCCAGGTGCAGCTACACAATTAACTCATCTATCTTAGTCTCTTACCCCCTAAGTGAATACTCAAGTTCAGGCTTGCCTCCTACCATCCAGGCAAGTACACAGGTTCAGGCTGGCCTGAACAGAATGTCCATCTTGCTCTCGGGGCCTACTCTAGCTACTACAATTTAGAAACATTTTAACCCTATGCTATCAGGAGAAGCAGACTCAATTGCGTACAGGTAACCTGTCTTTCACTGAAGAAGCTGTGAAAGGAATTCAGTCTCCCTTTAGAAAATCTCTACCACCATTTCCTATTAAGCCTCTTAGAGTTACCCTAGAGACAATCCTCTGGGAGGACTAACTGTGTATAGATGTAATGGACTATACATCATTCCTTTTTTAGAATGGTAGATGAGCTGTAAGTGTAGTATTAAGCAAGCCTTTGTGCTTGCAAAGGACCAAACTAGCCTCCTCCTGCTCACTTTTCCAAATTTGGGATATCCAGAATTATAATTCAAATTTTAGGGGGATATTGGTGTGTATGGTGATAGTATTTCATTAATCACCGCAGGAGCATAAAAATGGTGCGAGGTTGTCTATGATCTGGCTCTGAAGGCGAGGGTAACTTAGGTTCTTGTTAATAGGTTACTTGGGGTGGATCAGAGTGAAACAACACTGAGTGATTGGTGGTCTTATATATATCTATACGTGTGTTGGTTGCAAAGGAAAGGAGGTATGTAGCAGTTTTGTTATTATCTACAGAAGTATAGTAATATCAAAGCATAAAAATAACACTTAAGAAAATGAATAAGGAGAAGAAAGAAAAAGAAAGGATAAGAGTAGATAATGAAGAGGAAAGATATCACCACTCTGGATCCAGTGATGAGACTTGATGGTTGCAATTTTGATGCCTGTTGGTTGAAGTGGTGCTCACAGTCTTTATCTGTCAGGGGTGGGAGAAGCCCATGAAACACAAAGTTCAATGGGTTAATTTATGCTTAGTTTTACATGGGAACACCAAGCTACCTTCTCTGGGGGAGCAGTTTTACAGTGTCTGATGCAACACTGTGGATCATGTGGAGTTCTCTGGTGGAAGGCCCCAGAAATGAGTCTGGGTGAACTTCAGAGGTCTTTGATGGCTTATGACCCCTTCTAAGATGTGAGAGCTGCCTCATTGAGCCAGTTGTGCCCCATCAGAAGGGATGAGTACCTGCAGGCCTACGTGTGAATGTCCCGGTACTGCCCCAGGGAGAAGTTTTACACCCAAGCCAGGTGTGTAAGGGAGAACATTGGTATGATAAAAACCATTATCCCACCTAGCTGGATCTGCCTTTTACTCTTCCCTTATCTGGCTCAGAACCCAACTTGTTGCTAAGCAAAAGTTGGTTTGTTGAGGTCATTCCCTGGAGAGGGATGTTCACCTCCTCTGTCTTGCGCAGATCAGAGGTTTTGACACCACACGTAAAAAACTCTCCTCCTCCCCCTCATTTGGGGCGTGCAAACCTGCTCTCAGTAAAGCACCCACTGATTTAGCAGATGGATGAATTTTTGAGTCCTTAACCATTAACATTTCAGTGTCTCTCAGAGGTTTACTCATTTGACAAGAGACTATAATAAGAATTGTTGGATAGCCAGCAAATGGGGAAGTGGCTGATGTGATTAACTGCTTTTTCAAGTGATTTAGATTATAGAAGTTTGAGAAAGGCATTTTTGTTGCTGTGATCTAGTTATAAAAACTCTTTCAAATTCTCCTTTATTAAAATAAATAAATTCTGAAGAAGAAATAGCTTAATATATCCTTAAAAGTATTTGACAGTTCTATGCTGATTTTCTCATAATGGCATTTTGCAGCTGTAGTTTTATGGAGCTGGAGATGAGAGCTGGGAGAATGGTGCTGAGGGTCAGGCTATAGAAAATTAAGAGAATGGGATCTTAAAGTAAAACTTCCCTAGGCAGGTTTCAGGTATGAAAATGCTTGTTAGCCTAGACCTTCATATGGGAAAAAGAGAGAAAGTCTTCTTTCAACCAGAGCCACTCTGGTTTGTACCTCTCTAGCCTCATGGACTGCAGAAAAAAAAGAAAGATTACATCAATTTGAGATGGCATCTTAGGCGGCAATGGGAATTAATATTTTAGCTGTTCTGGCTTTAATGCTGACTTTTAAAAACTGAAGATAAGCTATTACTCCAACAAGGCAGTCCATTTCATAGAAGGGCATTGTGGGGAGTGTTGATCTTCTGGATTGCTAAAACCTGTATCATGAGTGCTATTGTAATTTTAATGTTTGAACCAGGCAAGATACCAAGGACTGCTGTCTGCTTTTTCCACAGAGTTTATGCTGAATTTGAATTTTTCAAAGTTCAAAACACCAAGAATTTTAGTTAGAGACTCAATTTCTCCCTCATGGATTTTTCTTAATTTGTGAGCTTTAAAAGGTAGAGGGATTTAAGGATATATTAGTAGTAGTAGTAATAGTAGTAGTAGTAGTAGTAGTGGTAGTAGTAGTAGTAGTTTGGTTTTTTATTGGTTCTGTTAAGCCTACAAGTAAACATTCAAAGACCTGTGTTTACAGATGCAGTGTTGAATTATCACTCAGAGTAAGGAAGACAGTTGAATTCCGTATGTACATTGCCACCAATTTTTGAATATTGAGGATTAATTTGCTACCACTTGCCTTTATGTTTTAGTCAAGCACTCTTTTTATATAATAGACTGAAGCGTCCTTCTTAAAACAAGAAGATGTGGAAAAGAGAAAAACATGTCTCAGATTAAGAGCAGAAAAGAGGTATGTGTCACCTCCGACTCACACTTCAGACTTCTGCAGCTCTCCTGTAGTCATGGGCAGGAGCCTAAAATAGAAAAACGGCAACTCAGGAGGAGCAAAATTTTGCCTGATGACTCCCCCAAGGATTGTTCGAGCTTTAAGTCAGGGCAAAGAACACTGATTCAAATGCAAGATGCCAAATCTCTCTCCCTTTGTTGTATATTTCTCCTCTGAGGTTGCTCTTGCTTCTGGTTTTTGAAAGTGCGCTGCATTTCTTACTAAAACTGGGGATAAACACAAAAACAGAAGTGGAAGAGCAATGGTATTTTATCTTAAGGACCAAACTTTGAAGGGAGAATGTAGCTGAGAATGAAAATGTGGGGAGCTGGAGCTCATTTCACCCACTGTAAAATACCTTCTGCAAGGTAATGACGAAAATGCTTTTAACTCCCAGGATGAGGTTGAAAGTCAGCTAAACCCTTCTGTTCTGATCTAATAGATCTATCATAATCTTTGGCTGTGAGCCAGCCATTCCACACAGAAGGTGGTCTTTCTGCAAGGCCCAAATTTGTCTTCCTTTAGCAGCTGGGTGCAGCTTGCCAGGCAATGGTAATGTGGTGTGAGTGAAGGGCCAATGTGATGATGCAGAACAAATGAGTCCATCAGACTGTTTGATTATTTGCTTGAGTTTTTTTCCAAAGGACAGTTGCTTTAAAATGTGTTCCATTTCCAATTATGTGGCCTAAAAGATTGAAGCCATGTAATCAAAATATTATCTTAATTACACTAATTACAGACCCTTATACTGAGAGAAATCTCAGGATATTTCTAATGTGAGCAGCTAATTAAGGTCTAGTAGAATAATGACAGCTTAATTGCTTATGTTTGTATGGAGGTGTCAATTTAGAAAAAAACTTGTATATAACCTGCTATAAAATGGTAAAAATAGTCATATTCTTAAGTGCACTTAAGATAAAATTACAGGTTTTAAATCAGTTTATTATCATCAGCCATCAAGGGAAGTGCCAACTTAGGTTTTTTTATTGAGAACTACATTTGATATAGTGTGCTTCTAGATCAATATGAAGTACTTGATTTGTAAAATAGGATAAATAGATTTAGCTGTTTAATATTACTGTTAAGTAAGTGAATAACTTTTATTTATCATTTGAAACCTACCTTGCAGTTTAAAGTTTTGGCTAAAGAATCCATTCTGAAACTTTGGGAAGGCAGTCAGTGAAGACTGACCTCTGATGACTTGTGGTCACTTTTTGACTTTGGGAATTGAATTTAAGCATGTCAGGTCTTTTGAGAGAAGAGTTTGTTAATGTTCTCCTTATGCTACAGGAGACACACAAATGTAAAGAGTCAATATAAACCTTGCTGGAAAGGACATATCAAAAGCAACATGTGATAAGGAGATAAGAACTTGGCTTTCCCTCAGACCTCTGCCTTAGGCTTCATACATTGGTCAGGGGCAAGCTTCCTAAATTGGAGGAGGAGCTGCTGGGTCATTGTCTGCTGGTCACCACACCCAAAGATCCTGTTCATGCTTAAATAAAGGCAGAATTAATTCAGAATTTTGGCTAACAGGCCACATGAAAAATTTGCTTTGATTTAGAGGAAGAGAAGCTTGAATTTTATATTACTTTAATTCAATTCTTTAGCTTCAAGCTATTTCCCAAATGTAAATTTAGTAAGAGGAGGAATGCAGAGAGATTTGGTTAAAATAAGCTGTTTAAGACCTGGCACTGTCTGACTGAAATGGTCCACGGCTCCTTTTAGTCATGGCGACAAGACAGGCAGTCGCTGGAATCTTAGCTGCCAGGAATCGCTGGGCTTTGGAGCTACCCTTAGGCTTTAATTTCTTAGTCCAGCCTCTCCTGGGAAGCCCAGGTGAAGATTTTGATTCAGCTGTGGCCCTAATCCTGTCCTGAGCAGAGCCAGGGACCCCAGCCCATCTGCCTTGGCTGGGCTGTCTGGGCACCAGCTCGGGATCCTCAAGGATTGTGCCTGCCTGGGGAAGGCTCCGCGTGGATGAACCCATGTGGCAGCCCTGCTCCTCTGCTCTGCACCCTCACAGCAAAGCATGTATTGCAAACATCTTTCTGCTTATAGCTTAGGCAGGACGTGTTGGAACCAGTGGGGAGGAGTCTACTGCTGACCAAACTTGGAGGGAATTTCTTCAGAAAGGGGCTGCATTGTCTCGGAACAAAAGTTTATGCTGTGCCCTCAGCTGCTCAGGCAGTAAGCCATGGCCTTAAAAGAAAAAAAAAAAAAGAAAGAATTAAAAATCTTAAAAATCTATGCCGTGAAATAATCTGTTTTCTGGGAAGATTAATACAACACAGGCAAAGGCCTCTACTGCCACAAACTGAGAATCCTGCTATCCAGCTCTGCTTTCTTCTTATGTCTGTGGGAGATTCTGCCCGTTTCTATTATGAAGCTGTTTAACAAAGTCATTTTTATCATTGGAAATTGATGTTTACCATAATACTGTACTCTCTGTGAGATTCTTGCAGATTAGCACAAAGTTTGAGAATACGTGTGGCAGCTCTTGGGTGCTGTATACATGGATGAAAATCACCTACAGAAATCACAGAATCATAGAATGGTTTGAGTTCAAAGGGACCTATGAAGGCCATCTAGTCCAAATTTCCCGCAATGAGCAGGGACACCTTCCACTAGACCAGGCAGATCAGAGCCCTGTCCAACCTGACCATGAATGTTACTAGGAAAGGGGCATTTACCACCTCTCTGGGCAACCTGTTTCAGTGTTTCACCACTCTCATTGTAAGAAATCACGTCCTTGTAACTAATCCAAACCAACCCTCCTTCAAACCATCACCCCATGTTCCATCACAACAGGCCCTACTAACAAGTCTGTCCCCATCTTTCCTATAGGACCCCTTCAAGTACTGGAAGGCCCCATAAGGTCTCCTCAGAACCATCTGTTCTCTAGGCTGAACAACCCCAACTCTCCAAGCCTTTTGTCATCTCCGTGAGGTATGAATCTCCAGAACCGTTAAACATTGGTGAGAATGACTGGATTTCCCCTTTCAAGGGACGTAGCCCTGAAAATGATAGGTAAATACTTGGCATCTCTTTTGTGTAGGGATGAAACCAGGAACTAAGAGGTTTTTCATGAATTTTTAAATTTTATTTCAAAGAGATCCTTGTTCTATTCATTTCATAAACAAGTTACCCCCATTTGTGATTGTGAGACTACTGTCCACTCATTATTTCTGAATTAATATTAGTAGGTATCACATGGTTTGGAATAAACATTCACTATGAAGTCCAGCTGGGCACACAAACTTCCGGCCAGCAGCAATAGTTGATGAAGCCATTCAGTATCTGTTTGATGACGCAGGGCAGCCATCATGCTGGGAAAGAGAGGGTTCATCATCATGAGGAGCTCTGCCCACCAAGCCTTCCCAAAGCTTTAGTCTCATCTCCATCAACACAGAAGTACTCTATTCAACACTACATCTTCCAGGAATACTGTTGTCACCTTTTCCCGCATTTTGAGTGGATCTTCTTGTATTTCTGGCGTTGCAGCTGAACCAAACCTACTCTCACACTGCCATCATTGATTGCAACATTCCTTTTGAAATACTTCTGTCGCGTTGACCGCTAGGCCGCCCGGTGGCCCTGGCAAGTGACACTTTCCTGCGGCTGAATGGCTGGGCCAGGCTTAGCGTCCAAAAGGCTCAATGGGAGCCTTGTGCTCTCAGCGCACAAAAGGCTGGCTGCAATCCGATGGTAATTCACGAAAGGCAGAGATGAAGGAGCGAGAGGAGGACCTGTTTGCTATATCAGGAACAGGTTTATTAACTCGGATGTCGGGGAGCAAAAGAGGCGAGGAGGGACTTTGACACGGGTTTTTATACGGGGAGGTCTCAGGGGCGGACCCAGGGAAACAACCAATGGGTAAACGATATGGGGTGACAGCCAACCAATGGCAAAGGATAGGAGGAGGGACATACAACATAGAGCCAATCAGACATCGAATGCGGAAGAACATTCTAGAAACCGATTACATATGTAATAGGACTTATACATAAACATAAATGAACTAACCAATCACAGCTCAAATAACTTAGAAACATCCAGAAACAGGGGAGGAGATGGACTCTGGGGAGACGCCCAAGGGGCGCTTCCTTCAGACTTCGGTGCCTCCCATAGACCCGCCCTCGGGGTCGCTGTCATGGGCGGGGAAATCCACCCACTTGATGTCATCAGCCCCCGGACCGGGCTGGGCCACCACAACATACTTCAGAGCCTGTTTTCAGGTTCAATTTTGTGTCTTTTCGACACAGGCTTATTGAGTGTCATATCTTCCAAACTGAGAACAATTCAAAGCTCAGTCCTTAACTTCAGTTTAATCCTTAGCATCATCTTTCTTCATTGTCATTGTCTCCACGTGTGATGTCTCCCTTCCTACACCACCTTTCATTACTCTCCAAGATCAGAACTGTCTTAAGGGAAAACTGTAGCCATTTTTCTTTGATTTCTTAGACTAACTAGCAATAAAAGCACAGGCTGTGAGCTGGATACTTTCAGGCTTGATTAGATTTCAAACATGAGATTTTTTTAGAATAGCAGCTGGAGGAAGCAATAGAAGCAGCAGAGGTGAAGGAACAAATTGTTCTGATAACATATTTAAAAGTAGGGTGAGACTGCCTATGAATGTAAAAGCAAACAAAGCCCTGCAGCCTTCTTTTACGATGTCTACATCAAGTCTTCTTTCTGAGATTGTGGCTTTGAACTATTCTCAGTCCCTCTGTTTATACACAAAACAATCAAAACTGTTCTTCTCAAGCGTAGAGCTTACCTCTATACATAGTGGTGTTTTTATTTTGAGTCTTCATGGATTTTAGTATTCACAGAAACAGTTTATTCTTCTCAAGCATCTTTCTAGATGAGAAAGTGGGAGTGTAAAATTATCAGTGGATGGAATTTCAGCTGTGAAGGACCTTGAATTGACTTGGATGCTGGGTTACAATCCAATCTTTCATGCATAATTCAAGCTGTCTTGGTAGTGTGATGGTTCCTTTGAGGATACATCCTTGGTTGTAAATGACACATGCAGTTGTCACTTACACACTTAGATTTTCATGATAGAAATGCGATAGAACATTTTGGAAGTACTCTGGTGCTAATCTCCTCATCTTATTGAGGTTGCATTTT
Source organism: Ifrita kowaldi (assembly GCA_013398055.1). Taxonomy (NCBI): domain Eukaryota; kingdom Metazoa; phylum Chordata; class Aves; order Passeriformes; family Cinclosomatidae; genus Ifrita; species Ifrita kowaldi. The sequence continues at coordinate 50,624 of VZRS01012081.1, read as the reverse complement.
TTCCATGACTGAAATGAACGTCAGGAATGTGAAGAGTAGAGTCATTAACTGAGAGCGTTCATGTAACCCTATAGCTCCATTTACCATGTACATTCCTCTGCTGTGATTTCACGGGTCCTTGTGGTACCAGATGATATGCCTGGTCTTGGTCTGACAACCTTGGTTCTGGGGACACTGTCATCAGGAACTAAACTGCCAGAATGGCTCTTACAACCACAGCTTATTGCTGTTCACTTCCAAAGGACTGCACAAGAGAGCTGTGATCTGAGTGAGCTTCTTTGCAGATCCAGAACATGTTCCCTGAGCATGCATTTTGTACAACAAACGGGAAAGTTTTTCAGAGCCATGTAGGTTATTGTAGTGGCCTCTGGGCTTCCACCTGGGATCCATGGTCTCTGTTCTGTGGAGTGCTCCTGACAAAGTAAAACAGATAGTGATGCTTTTAGTTGACATTGCTAGTAATTGGAAACCTGGGTAAACCTGCAGCAAATAAAAGTTTAAATAGTGAACCCCAAATAAAAATAGGACATGACTGTTGTTAGTCCACTTTGAATGAGCCTTTCTCACTTAATAGCATTTCAGTGAGAGGCTCAGAACTACTGGCAATATGCTCTAATACCATGTCTTTTAGCTTGTTTCTTAATACTCTAAATTCATAATTATGACAACTGAAATTATTCATCCAATTTAATATTGTCTGTTTTAATACACTGGAGATTTATTATTTGCTTGCCCTCACACTTGTCTAATTTAAAAGTTACAGATAACTGAATATTTCTATGTTTATGGTCTCTAATAGTTGGGTGATGTCAGTTCTCACATTCTGTAAAATTTTAATAAAGGAATTTAGGATGAATCTTGTTATTAAGTGTGGGATGAATCCTGCTATTAATATCAGTATTTTGTTACTTTTGCCAAGAACATTCAAGTCAACAAACCTGAAAAGAACACAGGGAAATGACTAACAGTTAGCATGGAGTTGTTGAAATAGAAAAATTATGTCAAACAAATCTAATTTTCTTCTCTAATTCTCCCAGGGTAAGAGGCGTTGCAGTTGGAAAAGAGATGGTAGGTGTCATGGACCCTGACTTTGCTCAGGCTTTGTACACTGCCCTACATGACAGTCTTATTAGCAGACTTGGGAAACATAACATGGAAGAAATTAATGAGGAGGGTGCAAGGCTGTTTTGAAAATTGTCTTTAGAGCACTGTTGGTGATCAACTGTCAAAATGAAAGAAAGAACTGACTGAGATTCTGCAAGGACCTGCCTAGGCTCTAATACAACTCAACATATTTATTAATGATCTGGATGATGGAATAGCGTGTGTGTTATCTGATTTGAAGCTAGGATGGACTGCAAGAATGACAGAAGACAAGGTCAAAATTGAAAATGATCTCTACAAAATGGAGAAACTGGCTGTAACAAATAAGATGCTACTCAAGAGGGAGGAATGATCAACCCTACAGCATGATACTGGGGGGCTTCACATGCTGAGAGGCAAATAATAGTCATGTTGATGAGGAGAAGGCAAACATCTCCAGTGGAGTGTACTGAGAGTTGCATGTTGTCTGCTCAGCACTCGTAGGGTGCTGAAGTGCCAGAAGGTTTCAGGTAGACATTAGGGAAACTACTTTTGCCGTCTAGATGCTGCGCACTAAAACAGATTTCCTGCACAAGTTATGGCAGGCAGTAAGAAGTTTGGTAAGTAGGAAGCAGAAGGAGCTGCCAATAGGGTGGGAGAATGGACTTAACGAGGATCCTGTCATCTGCCCTGCACTCCTGCCTGTTTCTGGCATCTCTACAGAAAGCCTGCAGAAATCAGTTAGCTGGATCAGGGGCAAGGCTCATCATACTAGCCATTAAGCATAAGCTGGAAGAAACTTATGCCACAATTGCCCCAAATACATCATTTACCTCAGTCTGCTGGAACTTCGCAAGACTGGAGTAAAAAAGATCATCCAAAGTTATGTAGGAAATACCTTATGCTAACAGTTCATACATTCATGGTGACAACAACATGACTGAAGAAATTCCCTAGAATGAATTCTGTAATGTTTCAAATGCTTGTTGTAAATGCAGTGAAAGCATAATTGGAGATTTAAGCATTGAAAAGTTGAATTCATGGCAAATTAGGTGTGAGTTGTGTAGTCAAGTAGGTATCTGATGAAAGGGGGATCTTCTCTCCCTAATTCTAAATTAAATACTGATATTATTGGAACATCTAATATCTTTAAATGATATACAGAGGCAGTATAATACCCTTTGAATTTTCTTTGCTTATTGAAAGTCCACTCTCCTTTACAGTCACTTTTTATTGCATTATTAGAACAATGCATCACATGCATTTTCCATAAAAATGTAATTGTAATTATTGTTACAAAAAAAACTATAACAAAGCACACCAAAAGCAAAGTTCATGCTCTGTGATTTCAGCTGTTGGCTTTGAAGTTGCCTTTGGTTGTAGAGCTACATAAGGAATGCCTTCTTGTAATGGTGGCAGACAATACACCCCAGCACCCTCTTACAGCAAATGATAAGACAAGAGAAACATCCCCTTCTTTCTCACACTCAGAATGTCTCCTGGTCTGAAGTGCAAATCACCACAGTGGTCTGGCTGTGTTCACCCTTGCTTTGGTGCCTGCAAGTGGATTGGGGTTTAGCTGTCTCCTAGAACACAAATAACTCTCCATGACTGCAGGCATGGCAGAATCAAGGGCGTTTTAATGAACTGATAACTAACAAAACCAGAAAGAAACCTAAGCAATGCACTTGAGAAGACGATGTACTATAGCAGAATCATACAATATTTTCTAAAGGTGAGAGTGATGAGCACAGTATCTTTAGTCCCGCAGCTGGGTGTTTTAATTGTAGAAGAGGAGAAAACGTGACAGGATTTTTTAGTTTTGCTTTGGAAATGATTAGATCAGGATCTGAGGATAAATCTTTTAATTTACGATAGAAATAAGAGAGGTTTTGGTAAGTTCTTGGCATAAGAGTCTCAAGAAAATAGTGAAGAAAGCTAACTTGGAAAAGCTTCATGGATTTATTTACCAAGAAAGTTAAGTATATTAATTGATCAAAATCTAAAATTATTATGAACAGTAACCAAAGCTATTTAGTATAACATACTAAGGCCTAGCAAAACATGGCACCCTTTTAAAAAAATTACCTGACTTTCTAATATGTTGCAGACACAGGTTTAAGAACAGCACATGAATCATGACTGATACATTAGCTAACAAACTGCAAAGAACACAAAAAAGCAGGGCATTTTTCATCACTGAAACCCTCCTGGCTGTGTGGATAGGCAGCATGCCATGATCCCTTCTGGACAGGGCTAGGTGAAGCCCTGTTATGAACATTCTGCCAGCCAGGCATTGGCAGCTTCCTGAATGCTCTAAGGAATTCAGCCTCCTGTGTTGGTGTTCAGGACAGGTCCTTTGGCTCCCCTCTGGGAGACAGAGTCAGGGACAGTGACAACCTTTGCCAGAGCACCAGATATGTCATTAGTGTCAGAGCATCGTCAGGGAGCTGGAGACAGTGGTCCCTGGTAAAACTGCACCACGATTATAAAACCCTGTTGATTTCTGAGGTTTATAAATGTTTTGGTTCGATACTGGCCCAACGCCAGGCCCCCACGAGAGCCGCTTGCTCACTCTCCCCTGCCACAGCTGGGCAGAGGATGGAAAAGGAAAAAAAAAAATCAACGAACGCCTTGTGAGTAAGATAAGGACCGGGAGAAACACTTCCAAGGGCGAAACAGGCTCAACTTAAGTTGCGAAGTGAATTTATTACTAACAGACTCAGAGGAGGATAATGAGAAGTAAAATAAGCCCTTAGAACCCCTTCCCCCCCCCAGCCCCTCCCTCCTTCCCACCGACAGCGCAGGGAGACAGGGCATGGGGGTTTGGTCAGTTCATCACCGAGACTTCCTTCCACTGCTCCGGGAGAGGAGTTCTTCCCCTGTGAGGCCGTGGGGTCCCTCCCACGGGACACAGTTCTCTGTGAACTTCCCAGCGTGGGTTCACTCTCACGAGCAGCAGCCACACCGCACCTGCTGCAGCGTGAGTCCCTCCCACGGGCACACAGCCCTCCCAAAACTGCTGTGCCGTGGGTCTCTCTTCCCACGGGGTGCAGTCCTCCAAGGACAGGCTGCTCCAGCCTGGAAGCAGGGCCCCCTCTCTCCACCGGGTCTCCCAGTGGATCACAGCCTCCTCCAGGCATCCACCCGCTCCAGCACGGGCACCTCCCCCACGGGCTGCGGGTGGATCTCTGCATCCGCCGTGGATCCCCATGGGCTGTAGGGGGACAGCTGCTACACCATGGTCATCACCACGGCCTGCAGAGGAATCTCGGCTCTGGCACCTGGAGCACCTCCTCCCCCTCCTGCTCCCCTGACCGTGGTATCACCATGTTGTTTTCCCTCACATGTTCTCACCTCCTCCTCTTCCCTGACTAGAATCCAAAATCTTGTAACTTTGTTTCGATTTTCTTCTTAAATATGTCATCACAGAGGTTACCAACCTCTCTAGTTGGCCCAGGCTTGGCCAGCAGCATGTCCAACTTCAGAGCCATGAGCCATTGGCTCTGCTGGACATGGTGGGAAGCTTCCAGCAGCTTCCTCACAGGAGCCATCTTTGTGGCCCCCCGCTACCTAAAACCTGGCTGTGCCAAATCAATAAAAAAAAATTAGCAGAAGAATTTCCTGCAGTTTCTGAACAGACTGAAACAGTTTTAAATATATACAAAAGATATACTGATTTAAGAAATTAAAATGTTTTTCTCCAGAGTATGTCTTCACCTTTAATCCCATCTCTTTTTAAGTATTTTTTTAAATAACAAATGCTGTTTTCCTTTGAAAAAAAAAAAGGGGGGGTTATTTCAGTACCATCTGAATGGCCTGTCTCTGCCTGGCATATAATGCAGTTGATTTTATATGTGACTAATGAACACCAGTTATTCTCCTGGATAACTGTGACACATATATGAGGAAGACTCTCATGTCTTAATTGCTTGACCCTGAAATTAGCACAAGCAGATGGGCCTGAGCAGATAGTGAGGCGGACATGAGGTGAAAGAACAGACCACTAATGCAGTCAGTAGCATGTAGTGTGTGAGAAACTATTTTCTTGATTGAAATAATTTATTTTTTTTTCCAGTTAATTTCACTCTTTTTAATATCTTGTGGTTGGCTGATGTGAGGAGGATAGCAGCTTGGTTGTTTAACACCTATAATTTGGTAAGCTCAAATGATAAGGCTCTAAAGTAAATTACTGTCTAGTGTTGAGAACACAGACAAAGATATTGTTTAATTATAAACTGAAATAGAAACTTTATTGTGGACTTTCTGCATAGTTGTGGATAAACTGTTAATTGCCTATATCCCTGAGTATGTAGGGAAGAAGATAGTGTTTACTTTTAATTTTGGAGTTTAAGTAAATTTTAAGTTGTCTTTGTTTCAAAAATACCTTGTGTATTGGTTAATTACCTTCAGCCAACCCAGGCAATATCAACAACTTTCAGCCTTGTTTGTGAAGTAATTCAGCACCAAATCTCATTTGCGGTCTCTGCCATATGAAGGAGTTGATTTGGGGGGAGGGAGGGCAGTTCTATAATAGCTGTGGCTTTGTAGAGACTGTTGCTTGATGCTGGATGGCTGCTTGGCTGCTTCGTACTTTCACCTTCTTCTGACAGTTCCTCCAGGAGGTGTGTCACAGGAAAAAAGCAGCCTGTTGTTGGCAAAGATAGCCTGACCTCATTACTGGGGCAGACAGGTGTATTCTTTAATCACAGACTTAAAGCCTCAGGAAGCCCTGGACTTTTTCCAAGATCAGCTGGGATTAGCCTAGCCCTTTGATGTTGCTGTAGACGTCCCACGGAGACTCTAGTGGAAGAGGGTGAGTGAATGTTGACTGGCTACAGTCCTGGGTTTCTTAGGCGAGACATCTGTGAGAATGATTTGTGTGGGAGAAATTGGACCAAAAAGGAAAATTGTTTCATGCTAATTGCACTTTCCAATGGTAAACCTGGAGGTGAGCTGCCACTGATAGGCTCTTAAACTAATTAACCAAACAGTCCAGTGCCCCATGCTGTGTAATGTTACACAACTGTGCATAAACAACTCTGCTGAAGATTTATTCCAACCCCAAACTTCGAACAGGCTCTGCTGAAGTTAAACAGGCTGTTTGAAGTGTCACGATGATCTGCAGTCCTCCTGTCTGATGCACTACATGCTTGACTCTAATTAACAGTAATCAAATAAGGAAAGCCCTAATCAGTATTCAGCAGCTATTACCCTCAGCTTAGCAGAGAGAAAACATAATTTCAGAAGAGAAATAAACACGTGGTATCCTGTGGAACTATAATGAATCCTTTTAAGTGGCTTTGTGAAAGAAATGTATTGTTGTAATATGCCACTAAACAGTGAACTAAGGCCATAGGGAATAAAAAGAAGGGGTTGGGGAGGAAGAAAATCCCATGATATCCAGATTCAGTGTTTTCTTCCATTGAGTCCTGTTTTTGGAGTGTAAGCAGCGTTTTTCCTCTCTCCTGACTTTGGACATTGAAAGTGTCAGTTATCCTGCACTCCTAGCAAATACAGGCAAAATGTTATTTTGTAAAGGATTGTCCTCCTCTTTCTTAAAATGCTACTACAAGCTCATTGTAGTCTATAAGTACTCATGATTTTGTGATGGGAAGTTAGGAGGAGCTTTCCCACAGGTACCAGTACCTGCCACATCATGATTTGATCTATATGCTCTGCTTCTCACCTTCATAGGAACTTGAGGAGCCTTTTAAAACTTCTCAGGGTGGTAGAAAAGTGGTCTATTAGATAATGTTCGTCACTGGATATGAGCTTTGAGCCATAAGTCCCTGTACCTTTTATGCTATACTGCTTCTTGATGAATGAAGGGTGCCCAGACAAGAGAAGGATTCTCAGGAGAGGTCTATGGTCACTTCAGTTACCTGGAAGCTTCCTATGGTCTAGAAGATAAAGATGCTTTCAGGAAATAATTTTCTTCTTTGAATGACTACAGCTGAGGAGATTCCTGACCTGCCTGGGCATCCAAAGAACTTGGATTGACCATCAGTTGTTCATTCTTTGCCCACAGTTATAATATTTTTTTACTGTTTTGCACAAAGTCCTTCATAGCCACTCTCAAAAAGATATTGCAGACGCTTAGCTTCAAGTTCTTTCTCCTTTCCCTGTGTTCCCAAGGACACAAATGGATGCTCTGTGACTGAAGCCGTTTATTTCCTCTTGAGTACCATGAGTTTGTGCATAACTGTAAGCAATTTCTCTCGTGTGTGCAATTTCCCTTGGTGATGTTTAAAGGAACATTTTTAAATTCTATTTTTAAACTGTTAGAAATAGCTCTCCAGAGCTTCCACTGCTGAATACTAATAACTTTTTACATTAGCATAAAAGGATATCTTTATCAAAGATCACCGTTTTAGGGGAAAATGGTAGTATATGCATCTCAAGAGGCATGGGGAAGCTGTTCTTAGGCTTATGGAGGTTTTTGTCCTTTTTTTCAGCTTCCATGGTTTTGTTAATGCTAAATTAAATTAAATGTGCCAAAGGAGCTGTGGTGAGTTTTTGCTAATGTTCATGCCAGCCTTATCAGAGGGTGCTAGAGAATGCTGATTTTTCCCAGATGCATGTAATTTTAACACCTGCTCATCCTGAAACTTAGATTACTTTCTCCTAGGACTATTTATAACTAAAGCTGTTGTTGGTGACTTTGGTATTTTTACAGGAGCTAGTATGGCTGCAAGGAACTGCAGAGAGATGTACATAATGGAACAAAGGGCAAATAATGGTCTGGGAAACCCAGACTGCTGTTCAATATGTCTGGAAATCGTGTAGCAGCAGGCAGAGTTCAATTAAATCATCTTGGTTTGTGTAGGGAAAGGATTTGCAACCACTGACTTGCCCCTCAAAATCAGCTTTCTTGTTTACCTCAAGCATTTAAATCATTGAATAAAACCTAAGGTGATCCTGGTAGGCCAATATGTATCCTTCATCAATAAAAGCTAAGTAGCCCTGTCACACAGGAGCCCTGAAAGCTGTACCTGCTCTGACCTTTTTCCACACCGTGTTGCGCAAGTGCTGAGAATCTCTGGCTAAACCCAAGTACGACTGAGTAGGGAGAAAATGCATCTTCTGTCCTTCAATCCAGCCATTGCTTTCAGGTTTCTTTTAAAAATTGTGTTTTGTACAGTGAGCTTCAGAAGTTAGGGGAATGAGTTGAAGCTGCTAATATGCTTGGAATATTTGAAGAAATATTTATTTCACAGGTGCATTACAACCTGTGAAAGTGAAAACTAATCCACATATACAGCGATATTTTGGCTTTTTAAATTTCTCCCCCTGCAACCCAGGGGCCTAATGTTTCCAGTCCGCAAGATTTCACTGTGATCTAAAATGTATCTGATGTGTGATATGGTCCCAAGGAGGAGCTGAGGCTCTTGTGAGTGCCACCTGCCCGTCATTGGTGGAGTTTTGCTGCCTAGTAGCAGAACAGATTGTCAGTGTCCCCTCGTCTGTTGAGTTCACATCCTGGTTGAAATAGATGCTATTTGAAGCTAACAGCCCCCAGCTATGAAATGTGTTGGCACAGCAGTGGCTGCGCTGCAGGGACTGCTGCATTATCCAGGCGTGCTACGCTGGGATGGGATGGGGGAAGCAGCTGGATACAGTGACTTCTGCTGCCACCACTGACAAGCTGTCAAAAATCATGAGCCAACACACTGTGCTTCTGATCTGTGAATCCTTTGACTTGAACAAAAAAATGTTCAGTTTCGAGTACCTCTCATCACAAATTTTATGAAGCAGCATGAGTTTCTAGGCTGGACACAGCTCAGGAATGAGGAATAATACACTATGTGTTTTTTTCATCTGTTTCTATCTTTTTTCTCCTTTATGCTGGAGTAGTACATTTCCTCAGAGACAAAATATACAATTACTCTTTGTGCAGACCTTTCAAAGTTGGAACGTTGAAATTGGTATGTAAATATCATATACTACTGTTGCATCAATTGATGACTAAAAGGCATCATTTTAGTCAAGTCGTAGTTTTAATTTTTATGAGTGAGGTTTTAAGTGCCTTGATCTGGAAAGCACTTAAACACTACATCAGCCAGATTCCATAGTGCAATATTACCCCTGTGATTAGATTTTAATGAATTAAAGTAAATCCAAGACTTCTCTTCTAACACCATAGCTTCCGTTACTTTTTCTGTAAGTATTTCATTCTATGGTTTCTAATATTGATAGATTAATATGGGAAAAGGCCTATGACTTTTAACATTAAAAATGAACATGTTTAAGCATATTTCTTAAAATTCTTTCGCTGTTTTCCTCTCTTTATTATCTTTATTCCCTAGTTCTTTTTGGTGCACTACAAACATTTAATTGGTCTTTGAGAACTGGGAAAACAAGGAATTGTTTCATTCCCCAGTGGAGAAAGAGTGCATGTTTTAATTTTCACTCTTAATTTTACATGCCTCTGCCACTTTTGGCCACAAATAATTTTTCATTGTTTTTTATTTTTGTATGCCATGGTCAGTGACAATATGAATTGCTTCCTTCATTGATATTTTCGCATGACTGCATGAATTCTTCAAGTTTAAAAAAAATTCAATGGCTGCCACTATAATTTACATTTTTTTACAAATTAGAATTATAGGAATACTCTGTTTTTAATTGAATCCTGATCATGCTAACCTTACTTCCTATTGCAGAAATTTTAGGATCATAGGTTCCTTAGTCTTTCTCCTCGGATAATGCAGAGAATGAAGCATCTTGGGAGGGTAAATCAATATTTCTGAACTTTTGAATAATCTCCTGGAAATGTTTCTCTTAGATGTATAACAAGCCTGAAATATCTGCTTCTGAGAAGAAGCTTCTTAAAACCAGGCCAGTCCAGGCACCTGTGCCACTTCTCCCAGCTTTTGTGGGAGTGCCTCTTCCTCATACTTCTCATTTTGCTGGAGTCAGTGGGTGCCGATCCTCAGTGGGTGTTTTATACAGCTCTGAATCACTGAGCTTCTGTTAATGTAGGTTTATTAGACCCTTCATCCTAGGAGCTGCTGGATTTTGGAGCACACCTCCATGTTTTAAGTCTGATAAAGATCAGGTTCAAATAAATCTGCTGCACAGCTTGCTTCTACCCCAGATTCTCCCACAGGGGTGGTGTGTTTCTGGCAAAGCAGCAGTGAAGTGTCCCTCACCAATTGCTACAGAACACAATATTTTCCAGTGTGATAGGGTTATTGTGCACATAGTAGATCTAAACTTCTGCCATGTTTCTTCACTTTTTTTTT
>VZRS01012081.1:0-40266 GCA_013398055.1 Ifrita kowaldi | reverse complement strand
TTTTTTTTAATTCTGGAGAGACTGCCCCTGAGAATGAGTCTGTTGTTTCAGTCTCTTTTCTGCTAAGGCTTGTCACAAGGGTAAAAATACCGTCTGTGATGGACTGTCTCCTGTTCCACAGAGCATGAGTAAACTTTCTCATGTGTTTCATATGGGCCACTGACATGTTTTAAAATGAAACTGAAATACTGAATTTAAAAAGATTCCACCTAAACAGGTATGAACCTGTTCTTTTGCATTGGTCTTAAACACATTCCAGACTTTGTTTGGAAGTCAGATTTGATTAAATAATGATATTTCTCTTGCTAACTTTTGTTTGATCTGATGTAAACATATTGTAGCTAGATAAATTCTGTAATTGCTGTTAAAGCTGTGTTTTGATTAAAAAAGCCCAGAAATTTAGATTCTTTGTTTATTTATTGCTTTTATTTCTCAGTCGAAGATCCTTTATCCATAGTAACATCTGATGTCTTAAGAACTTGACAAGGAATTTTTCAGTGAAGGATAAATTCCTACCTTCAACATAATAAGGGAGATTAATTTTTCTTAGCACCACTCTTTAGTTCTGCTAAAAGATGTCAAAATGTCTGCACTTCAGAATGAAAGTGCCTATTTTATCAGCATAACAGATAGTGTACATGCAGTAATGCTTTCAGATTTTTGAAATGTCACTGTATTTTTATTGTGAATGATCATGGGCATTGACAGACTTTGATGGTTAGAAACCAAGGTATTAGAGGGGAAAATGTGTCTAAATGAGATGATGTCATCTTAAAATGTGAGTAATTACATGGTAAATTGAGAAGACTCCAAGTAATTCAGTTCGAATTGAGACTCTTCCGAACTCTGATTATTTTAACACCGAGCTAAATACTTTGTTCACTTATTTTAGTCATATTTGTGTGACAGCCTGCCTGCATTTATTACTCTTGGTTGTTGCAGAACAAAGAGCATCAACCATGTTGACACATAGGTACACTTGGGTCATCTAAAATCCCTCAAATGATTTTGTAGTTGTGTACATTGTGTCTGATTTCCAGCCACAGAATACAGTACCCAAAGTGTCATATGAGTGCCTCCAGCTGTCATGTTTCCAGAACCACAGCAACAGGGCTGAGCGCTGGGATGGAGAAGTGAACCAGCTATTCTGTGATCTGCTTCCCTTGTCCTATTTTGCTAACTTTTGAAATAAAAGCTTCTACCAGAGATCCACTAAATTTTTTGTAGAAAATACCTGTTGTTAAACAGGCCTTTGCTGTACAGTTCAGCTCTCCTTTCAATACATTTCTTAGAAAGATAAAATATACTGTATGTTTCAGTTCTATGTGAAACATCATCATAACAAGAAAGCAGACTTACCCACTTGGTTCCCAGTGTAATTTTTTTGTTTACAAGGCATGTTTGGATAGTAATCAAAGCTTTGATCAGTAATCTGGATGCTAAGGGATCCAGACAGTAGTGGTTTAATCAAATTCGCACTCCGCTGAATAATTTGGAAAACCTAATTGTTTTCTCGGCTTGTGGCTTGTTGTGACCCAAAGATCCAGCTTCTGAGAAGGCAACAGTTAAGGGAAGCAATGTAGAATGAAGTCATAATTTGATTATTTGTTCATCAGAGTAGTTTGCTTTCAAAAAACTATAACAGAACTGGCTATGAGCTGAAAAACTTTTATGTCAACTCAAGTCCTGAGGATCAAGAGGGGAAAAAAATGAGGGTGAAGGAGGGAAGGAGGGAATTTTTAAAGCAGATGAGGGATCTAAAATAGAAATGCCATTTTCTCCACCGAAGAGGAATCCCCACAGAAGAGGGTTGATGGCATTTGCATTTAAGCCTTTAGGGAATGGATGTTTAGTAGCATCTAATACACTTCAGTTGGCTGCAGCTAATGGCCCTCTGGGCTATAAGTTTCCCAAAACAATGAAACACAAAATTCTTCAAATAAAACACAATGTGTGTCACTGGCAGTTTAAGCTTCCTCTTGATAGCAATTCTGAATGTAAAATTCTTCTTGTAGGATTATTTGTGTGACACCTGTCACAGGTGCACCTCTAAAACACTAAGCTTAAAACACAGCACCAGGTTTGTCTTTGCCAGAGTACGAACACTTTTTCCATTTCATCTGATCTACAGGTCAGAGAGAAGAGGTGCTTTTTTGTGCTAGATAGGACTGCTGTACACTGGGGGAATGGATTCTGTCAGGGAATATATCTCCCTGAGGTTTTTGGTGGCACACAATGGAAATTTGAGAAGGTAGAACTGCAACAGTAAATTGGCTGTATGAGAAGTCTTACAGAGTAAGACTGTGGGTAACATTTAGGCATGTGACAAAGCTCTTAGACTTCCAAATAGTTCCAAAATTTCAGTGGCTTCTGCAAAGCATGTGAGCCAGATTGAGGATCACTCTGCTCTGGACCAAAGCATTATTTCAAAACAATGGTCCTGATAAAGTGAGTGTTGCTAAACTGACCTAACAGAGAGATAGAATCATATTTGTTTTCCTCACAGGTTTGCTAAACTCTGGTCTGGTTGAACCTTAACAAGTTCGTTGAATTTACTGCATTTTTGTTGAGCTCCAGTTGTTTCCTGCAATAGCTTTCTTCTGTCTTCTCATCAGGTGTTTATGAAAAGTTAAAGCAGTTAATTCTGTTCAGGCACTAAAATATTAAGGATGTATCAGTACTCCCCATTTGATTTGCTAAGCACAACAAGACAACATATTACTGGAAGCAACCATAGTCCTCAAAAAATGTTCTTTTCACCAGGCCGTAGGGAACTGGAGGTGTCATGTTTGTGTTTACCTAGTTCTGTCTCTCCTTTAACACTTGTAATAGCTGATTTTTCAACCCTTGGGATTTTTGCTTAAAGGTAGATTACTGAGAGGCAGAGGGTTGAATTTGGTAAGGTAAATTTGATGTAAATGGGCAGGTAATTCCCTTGGCTTGGCTTTATGGCTTTGCAGCTGCCCTGCCCTCAGCCTTCCAGGCTGTGCAGCAGGGCACAGCAGTGCTCTTGGGCAGGATTGCGTTGTCCTGACCCTGCTGTGATACCATGAGCCCAGGAGCATCCTGAAGCTCCACTGAGCCTCATGTTTGCTCTCAAGGAGTATCTATACATCATTATCTGCACCCTTTTTTAAACAGGAGACCTGGAAACAAGTTATCACATCTGCGTCTGGTTGTTCGGCTGGTTCTGGGGGTTTTTTTGCTTCCTGGATGAAGGAAGAGTAATCATGGGATGACAGGCCTGGCATGCTTGCAGCCCGATGTATTTTCTCCCAACAGCATATTCTGAATTCTAGGTGTGTTCTCAACACTAAATACTCTTCTACCTAAGGTGCAGTGCCTCAGTGCCATCGGATTGCCTGTCATACAGCCTGTTTCTTACTGCTACTCGGAAGACCTCTCATGCATTATGCATCTTTTATTTGTTGGTTTAAAGTTCTTTAGCAACTGAATTATTTAAAAAGAAAGAAAAAACAAAACAGAAAAAAAACCCAAAACCAAAACCCAACAACAAACCAAAACCAAAAAACCCCAAGTTTTCCTAGCACCTGCTACACTGATGTTTTGTTTCTGTGTCATACTCAGGTCCTGGAACTAACACCCTGTGGTGATTCGAGCCTTAAAGACTTTCTGTTTATTTTTTTTTTCTCTGCTTCATGAAACCTATGATTAATTACAGAAGACTGTGACACACAGAAATAGCTGGAAAAAGCTTAAGTACTGGTTTTGGAGCCAAATCTAAAACCTCATGTGCTGAGAGTCAGCAGGATTTTCCAGATTTGCAAACTGTAGGATTACCAGAAGGGAAAAAAAAAATCTAATGTCTGCATGAAAGCAATCGTAGAGATGTTGCAGGCTGTAAAAACAGTTTTCAGGGCTGCTTTAAAAGAATCTGGAATACATAAAATGGGTAGAACCTTCAAGGAAAAGCTATGTATCAGATGATTGGTGCCACATTGCTATCAGTTGTGCTGTGGCCGTTTGAAGAATCACTTTGCTCCTTGAATATCATGATAGTTAACTACTGTGCAACAGCTGTCAAAACGCGTATTGATGAAAAAGCACACATTCCCCTAGATTGTCAGAGCCCCTCTTGCTTTTTTACAGGAAGTTCATTAATTTTTAATTGATGGTTTAGACTTTTAATCAGTGTGGCACTTAATTATAACGATGTCACATAGAGTTACCAAGATGCCATTTTTCATGTTCCTTGGCTTGTTCCTTGGTTCTGTTAAACTCCTGCTAGGATTGCTCGGCGTGTATTTACAGCTACTGTGATTGCAAAATGGGCATAATTTTTCATTAGCTTTTGTATCAGTTCTCCCCAAGACAAATTACATGCCAAAATGCAGACCTTGTAGTCTTGCATCCCTGTGTCCACAATGACATGACTTACAAATGCTAACATGCAGAAATTATTCATATAACAGTGTGTATTTATGTAACGGTCTGATTTTAATAAAGTAGGATAGAAATCTAACTTTTTAAAAATAAATGAGCAAAACCAACCAAAAAATATTAGGGAAACTTTATGTGAGTAGTGTCTGCTTACCAGTGAAAAAAGTTTTTGCTAAATCCATATTCTGCGTATTATAAAAACCATGATATTAAATTTCAATGTTTTCTGCAACTAATATATAAGAGAATTTGTCCTGTCTACCTGTTTTTTACCACAGCAAAAAGCTGCTCTTCCATGTTGGATGCCCTGTGTCAGGTTTCTAGTGGAAGCTTTGTGGAACACATGATGATTTAAGGCCAATGACACAGATAAGCTGTGAAATTAGAACAGATCACTTTTAAATATGACAAACTACTTTGGAAACAACATACAAGCTATCAGGTGCACAGGCTTCTTGTCAAGTCAGAAAAGGTAGTAACAAGCTCTAAAACCCAACACACGTTGGGAACAATCTTTATGACTTCCACTGGGAAGGCCGTGAGATTGATTGAAACAGAGTGGTGTTCTATACCTGTAGAGCACAGAGTTGTTGGGAAAGGGGATGAAGTGGTTGTCTGCTTGGGAAGGATAAAGTTATGATTTTAAATGCCCAGTAGAGCTGTGATTTATCACTCAGAAATGAAAGACCAGCAAACTGAGGGATTGTTTTTGTTCCCTCACTGGCAAGTAGACATTTTTGTCTGTATGGATTTACTCTGGTTTGGAATTGTTGTTCAGATCAAGACACAGAAAATTCAGGGTGGGACCAGAGGCTTTTACTGAAGTTCTCACAGAGTGTTTTGGTGTTTCTTTCAAAATCTGACATAATTCCTCAGACAGGTGCCCTGCTGTGTAATTATTCTCTTGGTTGTACATGGGGTATGTTCTTCTCAGAGCAAAATGAAGTCTGAGGGTGTAGTTATATAAAAGGGATTTTCTTTGGGGATGCTTCACATACTTACTGGGTTTTTAACAGGAATAGATATGCTTACCTTTGGCGTTCTTGATTATTTTAGTGTATATTGCTGCTTCTGAGCAACTGTTTTGGTGTCTGGTCATGCTACATGAGAAATTGATGGTGATAAGGGAGTATTCTAAATTTGCTCATTCAGAAGATGAATTTCCAAATTTATGAAAGAAATTAGTTAGAAGCCAGGCTTTTTGTGAAGATAATCAGAATGTCATCTGGTTGTGCTAACTTTACCACCAAAGATGCAAAACTTGTCCTTCAAAGCAGGTGATGTAAAGGTTGCTATATTTTGGGTCTTTCTTGGTGCTTCTGTTTCTTGCCATATCCAGCTCTATTTTCTGCGTAGGATGTGCCAAAGAAAAGGGTTGGAATGATCTTCTCCATGGGATAGGATGCAGTAATTCTGTGATCAATAAATGTACTTCCTTTTTAAGAGTATGTCTTTCTACCACTTTGCATTGAGATAGTGACTGACAGTAATTGTGGATGACAGTTAGAGATCAGCAAATATTATGAGTTGTTATTCGTTTCCCTTACTTTTTTAATCTTGTGCCAATGGCAGAACTTTCTGTTGAAGGAGTGCTTAAACGTGATCATGACATTTAGAATAATGGCTCAAGAGTGTGTATCAGCTTGTTCATAGGCAGCTGAAAAGCTCACAAAATATGTAGCTCAAAAATATCTCAACAGCATGCTTGAAAATCTCCAGATTACCTTTTTTCCCACCTGCCTTAAAACATATATTATATGTCCATTAAAGGCAATCATACAATGAAGAGCCATCACTGGAACAAGCAGTCAGAACAGAACACTGAGTTCCATTAATTTTCAGTTGAGAGTTGCAAGAAAAATAAATGCAAATAGGGAAGAGAACGTATGTTGGCAGAGATAAAGCCAAGTATAATCACATTTAACACTAAAAAAGCTCTATTTGACTTATTCACAAAATTACACCTGTGAAAATCAGTCTTTGCTTGGGTTTCTGGCTTCTCTGACATTTGATTTAAGCTGGAATTAAGCAGCCCTTATTAGAACTTTGGTGGAATGAATTATACTTAAGAAATGTATAGTATGTGTACCTGATATGCATGCCAGCACTGTAAACTCTATTATTAACATCCAATTATGTTGATGAATAGCAACTTAAACTATAATTTCTTAGACCTATAAATTTTCAGTTCTAAAGTGCTGCCACTTGTAAGTTTGCTGTGTTTGAAAACCAAGGTAAGTAATGTGACAACAGTGTCTCACTACCAAACCTGCGACATGCCCACGGGCAGGGGTGACTCTGGGCCTTGGTGGGAACAGGAGAAATAGTGGAAGGAGAAAGGAAGCAAAAAACATCAAGGCAACATGTTTTAAAGCCTTTCTGCGAATGAAGTGCTTCAACTAAAGCTGTTTGTGGTGTGGCAAGCTCTCAGGATGGATAAATTCTGGCAAAACTGTAGTGCAGCTGGAAATACTTGTCACTGAGCTGGTTTTTTGTGTGTTTGGCAGGAAGCATTGATTTAGGTTTCATCTTTATAATGCATTTTTATATAGGGTTTCAAATTAAATTCAGGAGTAAAATAAAAGTATACTGGCTTTGATTAACTCGTGTCATTTCCTGAGTGCTCCTCTCTGTCTCGAATGTTAGAACAAATGCAAAATATGAAGTGCCTCTATCAAGGCATTGACAACAATTTTATGTTTCTGTAGGATCATCAGTAGCATCCCATACCTATTTGGCAAAAATTTTCAAGTCTAATGAGAAGTGGAGAGGGCCTTCCAACTGAAGTTGTTACTGTGGACTTCCCTCTGGAGCTGTGGGAAAAAAATCCAGGATGCTTGAGCATGGGCTCTAGTTTTCTCAGTGACTAGGTGTCATTGTCTAAGGAAGTAGATGGCCCAAGAAGAGAATTAGAGAAGCTGGCTCTCTTTTTTTTTTTTTTTCATATTCCCTCCCTTTGTAAATATGGGTGGTGAATATCTCTTGAAACTTAATTTGTTTAGAAGTAGATGGCACATTGCAGGAAAAAGTATCTGGCTGCTCCCAGGATGAGGGGTCTTGCTGGGTGTTTGTTTTTGAATGCATTATCAGTAACTTGAGCAAATGGGAATTTTTGGCTGACAGATTTTCTGTTGGAAATTCAATCTTGACTATAGAGAACATGACGATGAATAGCATCCCTGTTTTGTGAATTTCATGTAAGTTCTGAGCTTTTTTTTTGATTAAATGAAAAATACTTTTTGGTCTTGTGAATAAATGTGTCCTGACTAAAAGAAAATTACGTGTTTTAGCTAAACTACTCAATAACCAATGTTGCCCTGTCCCATGTGTGATTCCTATTGAAAGCTCACAGGACTTGTATTGACTGGAATATAATTTGGGTGCATATCCCATTCTCCTGTATACTCATAACCAGGATTTCACCCACAGAAAATCTGAGTGCAGGTGAGAGGGAAAGGTGTTGTCCCTTGATAACATGTAAATCAATTCTATCCCTTGCTTTAGTGGAGGGATCACAATTAAGCCCTGTAACACATTGATTCATGGATAAAAATAAATATCTGCAGAAAGATAGTGTAATAAAATTAGCTTAATTTTTTCAAGATTCACTGTAGAAAGGGAGTATTTCCCAAAGAGTTCACAAAAATTCTGCTAATCTGGGATTTTTTTCATAACAAAATTTAAATCATTTTAATGTAGGCTACTAATTCTAATCACTAAAATACTCTTATTTCCTTTAATAGCGTTTTATAAAGCATTGTGAGCAATGTGAAGAGAATGAGACCATTTTGAGTTGCAAATTAATCCCTTTTGATAACTGTTCATCTTTTCAAGTAGAATGTCTCACAGGATACTTTAAAACTCAGAGTATGAGCTAATGATGTTCTTCTCACTGGACTGGGAAGAACAGGTCTGCTGTCTAAAAATGTAATAAAGTCTACTTCATACCGCCCTTACTGGCTTCTGTTTAACCTTAATAGGTTTCTTCATTAGAGATTTGTGCCCCAAAGGTATTATAATGTGTTTTAGTATTGCACTCTAAAGCAAACAGTTACAGTACTTGCATACAGCAGTATACTGAGGACAAAGGTAGGTTTTACTATTTTTTGAGCAATAAATGCGAAGCAGAGAACAATGTTATATAATCAGGCCTCAGATTAGATCAGTAACTATGATTCAAAGTTGGGTCCTGTTGGATTTTATGAAATCCTGTGAGGTTTTAAGTGTTGCCTGGGTTGACTTTTGACATGACTCACTGACAGTTTTTGTCATGAATTGAAGAGTTAAGTATATTTGCCTTTAGTCTCACCTAAGTACATCAGGGGTCTCGGGTCTCAGGTCTCATTTTAAAACAAGATTCTAAATCTGGTGCAGACACAACTTAGGGACACCAAGCCTAAAGCTGTGAGTAAAGAAAATCAAGCAACAGGAAATAAATTATTTATTTTTCTCTTTTGTTTTCCTTGACAGAATTTTTGGACATCTCTTACTACTGTTATTAGCTTTTTTTAGGTTTTTATTAGCTAAATTAAATTAGCTATTAGGTTTTTATTAGCTTCAAAGTAGTTCTCAGTTCTAACCGCTTATTTATTTCTGGTTACAGATTGAAATCACCTTTTGGTGAATTGGAGAACTGTGAGGTTTTGTATCCATCACTGCTGGCAACCCTCTTCAAAAAATGTTAGAATAAAGCCTCAGCTGGAGCTGTGTGAGATTAAATGACAGTTGCTGAAACAATTGTGTTTCTAAAATTCCAAATAATTTGGCAGAATGGTTGTGTTTTGTTGCATTTTGCCGATGTGGAAATTAACTTTTTCATACTCTCCTGTCCTCAGGAATAGCTGCCCCTCTTCTGTCTGACTTAGTTATCTGCTGCAGCAGTTGGTGGGGACAGTGTGAGTCGTGGTGTGTGATAGTCTATCAGGCCTTGCAGGTATTTTGGTCTTTCTCCACTGGAAAGAGAATTTCAAAATTCAGTGAAAATTCTTGATGGTTTGGGGAGGGGATGGAGAGGCACTGCTCTAAAATATCAGGATGTTACATTTATATATACACATACACACAGACAGATGTTTCAAAGCTCTTGCATAAGTACAGCCTTCATTAGGATTACCTTCTTCTTGCAGTTTGGTAATGAAACTCATATTTAAAAATAGTTCCCCAGAAGGCAGTCAAGACACTGAGCATGATCTACTAGTGAAAAATTATTCCTCATTTCCCTCCCAGGGGGAGGCCTTAGACTTGCATGCAATTTTTAGATTTTTATTTTTATGGCTTATGGTTTACCTGAAACTGAGAAAATCTTTGTCATAAATTAAAAAGACAAATAAACTCTCTACAAAACATAGCAAAGGGTACAATTATATTCTCATCATTGTACAGGGGAGGCATTTATGAGTACTTGGTGGTTTAAGTGAGCTGTTATGCTTGCCTCTTTTAAGAGTAGTTACTTTATAGAACAGCTTTAAGCGTGGGTTTCATTTTGTTTTTTAACAGCAAAGTCGCTTTTCTGTAATTGTGCCTGTGAACATCTGCAGCTCATGTCTGGTCTTAAGCTGAAAGGACTGTGACCTGTCATGTCAAATCAACACAATATTTGTGGTTATCAACATGATATTCCAATTAGCTTTTAATTAAATGTGGTGTTGCTCTTGCCTTTCCAGTTTCTGAGGCAGCACTGAGGTCTGTTTCTGTTGCTGAAAATCCAGCTGTTGTCCTTTGAGGCTGCTCATCCTATCTCAGACTATTGTCGTATTTTCAAGGTGCCATTTAAGCTACTGCTTTGCCCTGTCTAGATGTTCAGGATCTACTGACTTCCTTTGCTCAGCATTTACTACAGTTAATAGAATGAAATAGAAGCTTCAGCTTTCAGTCCTTGGCTTAACGTTTGTCCACCTCTTTGTCTCCTAGGTTTTTTTTTTTCATTTCTACTTTTAAAATACAGCTGACATTTTCTCATAACATAAAGTTGTGGGAACATACGATTTTGCTGGTAAAAGTGCATTATGTCTAAATATCTTCTCTGATATCTGAAGAATAACATGGCCCTAAAGTTTCAGCAATGGGTTCTGAATTTGTAGAAAAATGGTTGTCCTGATTTCACCCTGTACTACTTGGAGTGAGTACAGGATTTTCAGTTGCCATGTATTAAACCACACAGAAACAAAGCTGTTTATGTCAGGCTTGCTATCTGTCATAGTGTAGGCAGCAGTGAATTTCTCAGTGGTTAAAAGATTTGGTGTTAATGAACAGCAATGGAAGGAAACATGCTTTTCATACTAAGTATTTCATAGTCAAAAAAAAGCAAAGAAACCATGTATTTTGTTCATAAGCTCTTGACTTGAGTTCAACAGAAACAACATGACCAAAATGTTGTGGCAATTTCTGTCACTGGCTGTTTTGATCCTCCAAGTGGCATAGCTATTTAGAGAAGAAGTGTTGAGGAAAAGCAACTGCGCTCCCTGAGGCAAAGTGGCTGGGTTAAGTTGTTTGGGTTTAGGGGTTTAGATTTTATTCCAACTTGGGATAAACGCAGACATGTAAACAACATCAGGGTAGAGTATAGGGCAGGACAACTTAATGCTGTTTTAAACACAGTACAAAACTGGCTGAAGCCGGTGGCCAGGCTAGTTTCTTACAATATGTCATCATGAAACTTTTGATTTGTCTGTTCCTAAAAAAAAGATAACACACAGGATTGACTTTTTTCAGTAAATGGGAATTGCACAAGGACTGCTTTTTAAGTTGGATTCTGGATTCAACCACTGCTACCTAAATAACATAAAACATGGTAGTGGCTTTTCCAAAGATCCTCAAGACCTTGCTTGTCTCAGTGCTTACTGGAAGAAAAATTTACATACTCAAAAGCTTGTCAGCATTTCTGGTGTTGGTTTTCCTCTCTGTCTCTCTATATTTTACACCTTTCAACTCACAGGCTGTCACAGGTCTGACAATGTTCCTGCTCACTCTGAAGGGACAACTGTACTTCAGCACTGGGTGAATCAAACCATTGACCAAACTACAAGTTTTCTGTTGGAACTACTGTGGTTTTGAATGCATATTCCTATGACTGAAAAAAACCCCAAACTAAACTTTATATAAACTTATTCAGTTGCCCGTATGGGGTTTTTTTGAAGTAGTTCAAGGTTGTTGTGTGTTAGCACTTCTTGGTAAATCCCAAATGTTGTAAATTCCAACTTGTTTGCAGGTAGTTATGATTAAAAATAATGCTGTGAGGCTTTATGCAGGTCCTCAAAATAGAAGAGAGAGAACTGAAGGGCCATGATTTAAGATAAGGAGTGTGATTGAGCAGTAAGTGCATTTGAATATGTTCCTGTGACTGTTAAAGAAATATAGTGATTTGGGAGTTGCTTTATTTTAAGAATCCCTTAGCCTTGAAGTCAATATCCACAGCAGATGCCAAATTACCTAATTTGAAACTGATGTGTGCAACTCAGGGAAGACAGGTCCCAGCAGCCACAGCCGCTCCTCTGGTAGTTTCCAAATTCCATGAGATGTGATAGTTGGGATGTAGAAAGCAGCTCTTCAGTCTGCATTCAGACTGTAGTCTTTCTGCTGGGACTGACAAATGAGAAACGTTGCACATCTGAGAAGTGAGCTGAGGCCACCAGTTCTTCCCATATGTTACTGAGCTGCTGCCAGGAGTTAATGACTTTTAGCCGTTACTGTTCTGAGCTTGCTTTATAATGAGCAAATAGTGACAAGCCACCTAGCTCATTAATCCTAGAGCTATGAAAAGTTGTTTTTAGTTCTCTCAGAATTATTCTGTGCCTTCAGCTGAAGCATTTTACTGCTTCCAGAAGGCTGAGGAATGTTTGGGAAGCAGACTCCTGGAAGGATGCTAGGCAAGCAGACTTCTGTTCAGTGTGGGTTAGTTTGTTAATGCTGTACTGTGCAACATAGCTACAGTGGGGAAACATTAACTCTGGTCAGCATTTGGATTAGTAATTACTTATATTTTCAGTTCTTACTTTTAGAAAGGAAGCAAAAATGATTTTAAAGTAAAATTAAAAACAGTCTTCTGGCAATGAGTAGTGGGACTCCTAGCACCACGTGGGACAGGCAGAGGAAGGGTGTATACTTTCAGGTCACAGATATGCTCCAAAAGACATCAAACTTGCAAACCTGCAAGTCATAGACGGGAAAGTATGTAACAGAGTACAGAAACTCATCCATAGTGAAACAAAAAGCCAAACTGCTTCTTGAAAGTACTGGAGCTAGCTAATTCCCAGCTGTGTTTCTAGAGCCACTCCTACTTTTTCCCCACCTTATCTTTCTTCCATTTTGGATGTAATATGAAAGATTTCCTTCCCGTGTGGGAAATACTGATGTGAGCTACTTACTTGCTCTCAGAAGCTGTCCCAGAAATGCATTTCCACCTGAGTGTGGGGAGTGACAGTGGGAAACAGACTGGAGGACTACACCCTTTTGCATCATTTGATCCATGTGATGGTCTAGGGCTCATATATGTGTTCCTCTGTCATGGAGCCTAGTGTGAATTTGGCCTCAAATACAAAAGGAATGATTAGTGTGAATGTTTCAGGGCAACAGTTTAGTCTCTATATAAGTCCATGGTGTCATTTAATCAACAAGTGCTTGCACACTGAGCTTTGCAAAAGAGGCAGAGAAACAACACAAACTGTGCCAGTGTGAATCACCACCAGCAGAAACCCATACCCTGTATCAGACTTTACTTGCCCCTCCTGGGTTCTGCTGGTTTGTTTTTTTTTTTTTTTAGTTGATTTTCATCCAACTAACTGATATTGCTTTTAAACACAGTGTTAGTAGCTGAACTTCAGTGCTCCCAGCCCCACTGGGTTAGGTCATGTTTGACTTCTGTAATAAGTGGGTCAAAACACAGTTCACTGGAGACAAGATAGTTTCTTACATCTGTTATTAATAGCTGACATTACTGAACGTTTTAGACAAGGTCTCCTTCTCCTGCAGGCTCTCATGTGCTTGCTTTCTTACTCTCACTTGCCCTCACTGCTGCTCTCGCCATCGCTCTTGCCAGCTCTCATGCGCTTCCTTGCTCTCCCTCATGCTCTTCCCCACTTGCTCTTGCTCCCTCTTCTTGCTCTCTCTCCCTCTCGCTCTGTCTCACTCACAGTCACTCTTTCTCATGCCCTCTTGCACACTGCCTTTTACATGCACTCTCTTTCTCTCCATTTCCCCATTAAGCTGTCAAAAATAGATTCCTGAATTCCAGCTGCCTAGAAAATCCTTTAAAATATCTTCTCAATTCATAAGCTTTTAGAGATGCATAGTCATACTCACACTGCAGGCCTGTCTCTCATAGGCTCAATTACCTTGTACATATTGTTACTGCAAAATGTTTTTTCTGTAAAGTGAGACACATTTAATTGGATTGTAGACTGACTCACATTTTACAATAAAAGCACCTACATTTTATTCTGTAATTATAGTCCTGGAACACTTTCTCTTTCTTCTTTCTTCTGCAGATTCAAGCTCAGTGTGGACTGTGCATGTGATTTTTGGTTTTAAGTGGCCCCAGTCAAGTTTTCATCAGTTTCAGCTGTCTGACATACATAAAATTGAAAATCTACTTTTTGAAAGTTTTTTGGGATTTTTAAGTTCTGAAATTTATTTTCCTTATTTCTTGAAGAAACACAAATGTGAAATTACCTGGTTATTCATAGTTTCTTCCCTGCCTTTTTTTTCTGCCCCAGAATACAAAATGAAAGAACACCAGACCGATTTTTCCATTTTGCCAGAAATCAGTTCCCTTCAAAACTAAGCCAATATTATTTATTAAAATAGTCATGCAGCTAGAAGTCACTTGTGTGGGTGTGTTGGTTCAATTTACATCATAAAGTAGGAAGTGTCTAATTTAATTTGTTTTGTAGAATAAGTTTTAGATGTGAAACCGTGTTTGTATTCTCAGAGACATGATACAAGTGACTTCTTACATGTCTTTGTTGTTGAGGGAATTCTCAGGACACACAGACTCAGATCCAAAACAATAAACTGTATTTGCTTGAAGTGTCACAGGAAAATAAGCCACTTGTACTAGTGTATATCCATGATTTTTCTGCCTGTGATTGTTCATTTACTAAGTATGGTTTTGTATGCAAGGGACATACAAAGAAGTGGGGAGGTTAAAAAAGGACTTGCAAAGTATAAAGACAATACTTTTCCAGCTGAGGTTAACAATGTGTTCAACTCACGTCATTAAAATAGTCTTAAAGATTAATTTAGAAATGTCACTATTATAAGTTTATACTTGAAGGTCACAAGTTCTAATCCTTATTTAAAATCTGGCTATACTCTATGTATGTGTTTAATTCTAAAGTCTTAGGAATAAACCTTTTGGCTGATTTTCATAGGCTGTGGCTGGATAACTAGTAGAAGTAAAGCACGTGTCTTTTGCAATAAATATTGGAAAATACTTTTTTTGTGATAGACAAGCAAACAATCTAAACCTGTATCAGGTTGGGTGTTTTTTTCACAAAAAAAAAAAATCTCATGGGATTTTATATTTTGCAGTTGAGTGCATAGCACTTAAAACTATCACAAGCTAAAAATGCCCCACTTTTCTGGTTTTCTTGCTGAATTCCTGAGCACACAGACTTTTTTTCTGCTGGAGAGCTGCAGAAGCACAGGATACACACCTCAGCAGGATGTGCTGGCTCACCGAGAGAAATAGATGGGATAAGGTTTTCTGAATATGACTGATTAGAGACAAGTTGGTGCTGTTTCTAAATCTATATATCCTTGTATGCAATAATCCATAAATCCTTGTATGCAATTGCATACAAGGGCAAAAAACTTCCCTTTCATGCAAACATTGTCTTCAGAATATATGTATTGAATTTGTAGTTAGCCAAAACATGTTTGACAGAACCATTTTGACCATCCTTAATGATTAAATGTGGCTATTAACATAAAAGGGATTAAATAATTACATGCTATAGCACTTTATATGCAATTACCTTCCAGTGGCCCTTACCTCTTGGCCCAGGAAAGTGACAGAGGTCAGCAGAGTTGTTTTTATGTATATTTTTTAAAAATTGGAAAAATTATTTTGTTATGTTCTTGGTACTTGTGCACAAGTTTAAACGAAGCACAAGAAAATGTGATGTGTTTTTATTTTATATATTTTTCTGAATTGTGACAGTTGGATATTATCAGTATGCTGTCTGTTAACCAATATTGTAACATTCTCAGCAATAATTCATCAACTGGAAATATTTCACTAAACTCTAACTTATGGCTCTCAAAAGAATTTGAAGCTTCTGGGGTTTTTTTTCTCTTTTTTTTTTTTTTAACTAACTGTTGCAGTCCTTTGCTACTGTGGTAAGCACAAATGGGTACCTTAAATTACTACAAACATGAAAGCTACATTGTCTTGACATCAGATGTTCCAGGGTAGATTTTTGACAAAAATGGAGTGTGGACTGTTTTGCTAGCCCTAAAGGGATAACTTAATGAGTGCATTAGTTTCTGGTATGTTTTCTTCAATACTGCAAGCAAGCATACTTTCTTTTTCAAATTACTTGATTGAAGATAAGGCAAATCTTTCCAACTATTAAATGAGACTAACATGCATATTCCTTCTTCATAAAAGCAATGAAATCTTGTATTTTCTCATGTGATCAACAGCTTTGCTGGTTTTTTTTTAAACCAAACCAAACTATAAAAAAAAACCAAAACAAAGACACAAACAAACAAACAAAAAAACAAACAACAACAAAAAAACAACAAACCAAAAAAACCCACCAAAAAACAACACTCCTGCCACATGAAGAGGAATTTTATAAAGACATCTGGGGGAAAGAGAAATAATATTTGAGAGTAAGTTTTAATATCACTTTGAGATACTGGTTTTTTGCCTTTTCTACTAAAAATGTCTGTGGAACCCTCTTGTTCTTAGAGAGCAGGAGGTCATAAATGACCACATCTCTCCTGCAGTCTGACAACTGCCTGTTTTCATCCCTGGCTGACTTTGCTGCTCCTCCATAAAATACAATAGTCTAGCACACCAATGAGTCTGCTTCCTAAACAAGGCAGCCCCTAGAAATCTGTTTGGCTTTTGCTTTCAGCATAATCTTTACTCTAAGCAAATGTAGAATCCACCTGTAATAATGCAGTGTGTATTTAAGATACTACAAATATCAGAGAACAACCTTTAATAGGACATAACAGTTGTCAGGGTGTGTTGGTAAAGGTTTCCCAGAAGAGACTATATTTCAGCTAGAAAAGGGCAAACCTGCCAACTTATTTTGAGATTATAAGCACAATCAGTGGGAATGTTCCACCAACTGCACAAAGAGATATTGAGGATAATACTTCATCTTCAGATGAAGCATTGCCCTTTCTCCAAAGTAATATCTAATTATTAATGCTTGCCCAAGAATAGCTGTGCTGCTTCATGCGTCTCACCTTTTTAATACCTGCACTTTCAGACTTGGTCTTTAGGATTGGTAACATCTAGCATAACCTTTAGAGTTTAATTTTTGGTATAAATTATGTAAAGAAAAATCATTTATTAGCCGCTAACAATAGAGCTAACAGGTCACCCTTGACAGTGACTAATAATCTTCAAAGAGATCTCCATGACAAAAAAACAATTGCTGAGACACTAGTGACAGCCAATCAGAAAGTTATTAGCACACATCATATTGTCACAGCAAAAACAGCATGACCAAGTCTTTTTTGAGAGAGTAAAGGATTTAAGAAGTTAGGGGAGAGGCATTTAAAAAGTTTGGCTTTCTCACTGCAAGTAGGGGGTATGAATGAAATGGTTACATGCATCAAGGGAAAGAAAGGGCACAATTATCCATCATAAACAAGCTTTAGGAGAGTTTTATGTTCACTTGATAGTGATACTTTCTACTGGTAGCTTTTTCTGTACAGTGGGACTTGGATGAGCAAAGCATTTACAGCAGTTATACAGAATAAGAGAAGGACACAGTAATTTCTATGTTCATGCAGAACTCCATGCCTCAGCAGGTGTGAGCAGGTGGTGCTTTCAAACATGTGAAGAGGTATCTCTCCCTCTGTAAGACCAATGATCAGAAAGACTTAGATTCTGGGAGTTTGTGTCCATGTTTTTGTTTATGGGAAATCTGTTATTCCTGCTTTTAAGTAGGTGCAGAAGAGCTATAAATGATTTTTCTTATTGGAATTGTCATGAGGTGTTCAGGTATTTCTAAATTCTATGTGTTTGTAAAAATTGAAGAACTTGGCTAACCTTGAGAATTAGTAAATGGATGAACTCAAACTAGACATATTTTCATTTGGTGTCTCCATCCTACCTTTGCTAGTCCTGTAAAATTTTATGTCTTTCTATTCAGTGTTACAAAAACATACATACTGAAAGTTAACAGAAATGCTCTGATCCTTAGTTAAGCTACAGATGTGCAAGACTCCAGATGTTAGCTTAAGGCTCAGATTCATTGCAATTTCAAGCAGAAGCTCTCTGTTTTGTATAGCAGAAGAAAAAGAAGAATTTTTTCTTTTCCTCTTAAAGGTCATGTTGTTTTTCAGAAAATGTTCTCAGTATTTCTCCTTTAGTCACATTGGGATATTACCCTCTGAGGGCAGAAACCCAGTGGGCATCCTTCAATGGTCTAATTGTTCTTCATCCTTATTCAGTATGATGTGCTGTTTCCTACAGAACTGAGCAGCAAAATTGACAAGATTACTATGACCAGTCATCTTGTTTCAGCACAGCCAATTCATGCGCATTCATGTTGCAGTCTGTAAGGATTAGTAGCTTCATCCTCCTAGAAACAGAATTCAATAGAACCTGATTTTTCTGGAGATCTTGATGTCTAAAAAGTGGCCAAGAGTAGATAAACTGGTGAAACAATTCATTAGACAAGTGGACAGGGAGATGGACTGGAAAGAAGATGAACTGCTGGATTCAGCATGTTGTGATAGTGGCTTGAAGTCTGGCTGGAGGCCAGTCACTGGTAGGATACCCAGGGCTCAACACTGGTACCAATACCATTGTTCCTGATCTAGACAACAGGGCAGAGTGCACCCTGAGCAAGTCTGAAGGAAATGAGAAGCTATGAGGGGTGGATGATACACCAGCTGTCTGTGCTGCTGTTTGAAGGGGTCTTGATAAGATGGAGAAACGGTCCAAGGAGAAGCTCATGAAGTTCAACAAAGGCATGTGCAGGGTCCAGTGGAACATAACTCCACGCACCAGTACAGACCAGGGGCTGGGAAGCAGCTTTGCAGAAAAGATGTTGGGGAGCCTGGTGGACCAAAACCATTGAACATGAGCCAGTAATACACCTTTGTGGCAAGGAAGGCTGTATTAGGAAGAACATAGCCAGCAGTTCAAGAGAGGTGACCCTTGGCTCTAGTCGTGCCTGCCACATCTAGAGAGTTCTGTGTCCAGATCTTTCCTCCTCAGTACACGAGGAGACATGGATATGCTGGAGTGAAGGGCACAAAGGTATTTAAGGGAGTACATACAGGGACATATAGAGAAAAGCTGAGGGCTGAGATGGTTTACCCTTGAAGTGAAGGCCCAGCACAAAGAAAGCATTTTGCTACAGGGAGAGTCAGAACACAGAAATAAAGAGAAACTCTACTGCCTGGAGAGGTCGTAGAGTCTCCAGCCTATGAGATATTCAAAACCCAACTGTGCATGATTCTGGACAACTTGCTGTATTTTGAGCTGAGAGGTTTAGACTAGGCAATCACCAGAGATTCCTCCTGAGACAAGAAGTGATTATGTAAAATTTGTACAATCCATGAATCCCTGGTACAGTGCCAAATGGAAACCATTGCAGCCTTTTCATGGAGCATGAGGCCAGTGGTTATTTAGCCTGAAGGTAGACACGTTCTGCTTTTGACTAGATGGATCCGAACAAATAGGAAGAGAACTGCAGTTTTATTGTGCCAAATCTGTTTTCTAGCTGTTTCCACAATATTGACCCACTTAAATGGAGATAGAAATTAAGTTTCAAGTGCTGAAAATATCCAATTAATAGAGATTGCTGAGCAACTCTTTTGCAAAGCTCCTAATCTGCAAACACTTTTCTGATCGATAGCTACTTCTGTTCAATATAACCCCAAGGTGACTGTATTCTGTCAGCTGAGAGTGAGACATGGAGCTCTTGAAAACCTGGAAAGATTAATGTCTTTGGGAAGAAATTTGATTTTTTTTTCAATACAACCACCCTACAGAGTAGCATGAAATTCAGCATTCCGCATTCCCTTCACTTACTGGTATAATCATGTCTTAGTTGCACAAGGTTTCCAAAGCACTGTTTTTCTACTGTTCATGCTATGATTCAAGAGACATTCCCTGATGGGACATCTGTTGGTGGGTAAATGCTTGCACACCTCCAAATCCTTTGTGTCCTCTACTTCAGTCATTAGCTAAGTCCAAGCCAAGAAGTGACATGTCTAGAGAATTTCCAGTGGTGCTGTGAGTGGATTGAGATATATTGGCAAAATTCAACCATGTGCATTACAATGTATTTTTGCTGTAGTAAGTTTTAACCTGCATTTCATGATGAGGAAAGCCTCTTTGAACTCACCTGCAGTGTATAGTGGTCTGATTAATGAATATTCATGCAGAGAAAATGGTGTCTGCTCTGACGGACAGAAGAACAGTAATTGGTTTCAGGATTGATAAATGTGTATGCTGCAGTCTACCTCAGACAGTGCATGCTGGAAACATTAGCATCCTGCTTCTCTTGTCAAAGCTCAAAATGAGTGGAAACAATTTAATTTTTTTTCTGTGCAAACTGAGTAAGTGACAGTTGCTAATTTTACACCACTTTTCTGCCAAGTCTCTCTCTAGGTGGCAGAAGATTGTTGCACGTGGTGAATTTCTTCCTTAGCGTTGTCTGAGGAAAAGTGTCACTGGTTCAGATAAGGCTCCTGACTAGCATGGAATTGCTTTTATTTGATTTCAGAGCACATCAGAAGTAGCTGGTTCTCCTCTATGACCCTGATCAGAGAGACACCTGTGCTCAGTACCTGTCACTCAGCCAGCGGGAGCAGTAAAGCTTGTTCAGCACATTGCTCTGAAAGGAGCCACAGTCACACCAGACCCCCTGAAATCTCTATGCCCATAAGATGCAGATAATCAAACAGAAGAGGAACACCAAGGAAACAGTCAAAAGCACAGATCCTTAGTGGGGGGAAAAAAAAAAAAGAAAACATAAATTTCATGCTTCCGAATAGCTTCTCTATTACATCTTTCATTTATTGAAGGGAGGTGTCTGTTCAAAAGACAGAGAAAGGAATAAACATTCAGGTGACAACAATAGGCTACAGCCTGCAAGACAGAGATATCTGTTACAGGAGTGCAGTGGAATTTCAGATTGAAAGACAGGATAAATTCTTGCATTCCAAAACTGAAATGCTGTATATGAAACTTGTTTATTTGCAACGTGTTTTTCCCCAAATGTATCAGTATTTCAAGGGCACATACTAAGAAAACCAGATGGATTTACAGATGGAACAAGGCTGTTATGGATTTGATATCGTATTTTTGTTATTTGAGAGAAAGTAGGAAAAATTGCTCTGATATGTAAAATTGCTGATTAATATCTAAGCACTTACACATGACAATCACTGGGTAAATCACTATTTTACTTCAGGGATTACACAGAGAAAATGTAACACACAAAAAAAATTCTCTTAATTTATCCACACAACAGTGGAGATATGAAATCTTTAAAAGGGTGAAGATAGACTGCATAAGTCTGTCCTTAGTCAGCTTATTCTAAAATATAGTGGGATCACATTTAAAACCAATTTAAGCCCATTGATCAGGTGGAGGTTGAAAGATGAATAGATTTTTTTTTAATCATTAGAGTAGCAGTCCTTTGTATCTGGCACTTAACCAATTGTCTACCCTGTGCCTTGTGAACATCATTTCATCACTTCTTGCAGGGCAGCAAAGCTGTACTGTAAGATGCTGTTTCTGATGGGCCAGAAAAAAAACAAACACTCAACAAAATAATGTTTTGCAAATTTACATGCAACACAGCCTTTCTGAACATGCTTACTCCTCTCAAGTCTGGAATTAAAATGTTTTTCTGCAATTTGGGGATATACACGCAAGAATACATAGCTTAGGAGCAGACTGCACTCCTGCTTTCTGTGTGTGTATGTGTGCCTGGGTCTCTTATTGAAGCAAAAAGCCTTTTTTCTTTTCATGGCTACTGAGATTTATGCAGTTGGCAGGCATTTCAAGTTGTAATTGTGAGTCGTTGGATGGTAACCCAAACACCTTCTTTCTTTGCAGGCATGGAATAAGCAATAGGGGGGAAAAAACAAAGGGGCAAACAGCTTGATTGGTTATGTAAACAAATCAAGCGACTACTGCTGCCCATCAAGTTTTTCACTGCAATAGGGACTCCCTTCTCCTGGTGAGTTGCTGGTGCCAAGACTATTACATGTTGTACTTATCATCAAATCAGCTTTCTATACTAATTAAATCTCTTGGAGTTCTCTCTTGGCATCTCTTGTGCAGATTGGCTGTAGCTTTGGACATAGGCATAAATACGTGGTTGTGTCAGTGTAAATTCTCAGTACCATTTATTTTGATTCCTGGAACGTGAAAGAATAGGGCTTAATATTTTCAGCTTCTTTCTGCTACTTTAATTAAAATCAATAACTGTCACTGTGATAATGGATGATCTTCCTGGACAAGAGTTATTGGCCTGTTCGGAGAGAATGGACTGAAGGAAAAGGAGTGGTAAGACTGTGAATTGTCTTACCCACTAGATATGATGTCGAGATCTTTCAAAAACTAATTTTTTGCATTTGCTATTGAAAGAAAAGGATACATGGGAGTGGGTATTATTTAAAAATGAAAAACTGGTCAGGAGCTGTTTGCTTTTTAATATAGTCTCAGAGCTGAATATGGAGATTCTAAGCATTGACCCTGAGTTTTGCCGATGTTGTATTTCCAACCTGAAGGGATTTTCAGAAGAAATGGGAATCACATAGAGATCTCTATCACTGCTTAGGCTACATTTTGACAAACAGTCTTCATTCTGGGTACTGACCACCATAGTATCTCCACAATTCAGTTAAAAATTAATTTTTAAAAAGTGTATTTGAACTACAGGTCCCACTTGGGAATAAATGGAATTTTTATTTTAAGGTATAGTTCATATTGGTTTTTTTGCACCAGGCAAATGCAGAGAGTCGTCCTGGATGTGGAATTGTTTAATGTGCAGAAGATACCCCTGATATGATGTATGTAAGAAATGAATATATCAAATATATCCTGTAAAGCAAGATATTCTATTAGGCTGTGTCTTTCAGAAAGATAAAATGCAGTTCAGCGGTGTCAGAAAAAATTTCGTTTTTTCTCTTATGCTATTCCTTTTTAGTTAGGCCAATCTTTTTCCTCTTTTGTTTTTCCCACAAAACTCAGCGTATTAGAGTAACTTTTATGGCCACTTTCTTTAAAGCAGCAGAACTTCCATGAGTTACTTGCTTTAGGATTTGGGGCTGTAATGTTGGAGTAGTCCAAAACCGTAAAGTGATATAAGTGGGTCTTGGAAGGGTACTAGTTTGCATTCATGGAAAAACAGAACAGTGAAGTTCCCAGTAAGGCTGCCACAAAGCAACACAGCTTTTAGCTTATCAAAGGATGCAGAAGACAGAGAGCATGATTTGGGTGCCAGTTAAGAAAAATCTACTTAGCTTTGTCTGAAGTCCATTTAAACTTTATATTAGGCACAAAAATGAAGTTATTATTAAAAACTGAGTTGTTATCATGCGGTTCTTAAGCGGGAGGCTTGATTTCTCTTTCTGGCTTTCCTGTCATCGTCTGTCTTCTCTGTATTCCACACAATAGTTTTTTATTCCTGCTGAGCCAGTTGGACCATTGAGTGACTCAAGTCTCATGATTCATGGCTCAGACCGCCATGTCTATCTTAATACTTGCTTGATAGGCAGGGCAGCTTCTGAGGATGGTGCTATTGACAGAACAATAAATACAAGGAGAGTGAAAATAAGGGAAAAAAATGTGGCACTGTTAGAGCTGTTTGGAAATCCTGGTAGCGTATCATTAGAGTTTTCCTTCTTTGTTTCTTAAAACACCTTGACACCTTTGTCTGCAGGTGTACAAAGCTGAGGACAGGTTGCTGTACCCAAATGGCTGGGAATGCTGTTTTCCTCTGCTCAGACTGGTCTCTAATGAAACTGAGATGAAACAGCATGAGTGAGTCCTTTTTTGTTAGTAAGACAGCAATGCTTGAAGTAACGTTACTGACTCTCACTGGGCATGATGTTGGTGGATGAGATGGACTATTCAGTCTTATCTCAGAAATAATGTGAATGTGTAAAGAAACTTTAATCAAATTTGATAATAGATCTGCTCATGGATCAATGCTCTCATTTGTAAAAACACAATGTTTTTTTCAGTCAGGTGTTACAGCAGGTAGCATTTCATTTGTTAGGACATGGGCTAGTGAAATCTAGACTAATAGTGTTAACATGCGGTAATTGCATGCTGCAGCTACTAAAAGCTGTATGAAAAGTGTTCCACTCTACATATGTTTCTATAGTTTTGAACATTTTAGCTTCTGCTTGACTATGTCTTGTGTCAGAATATCAATATTTCTTGGACTGGTGTTTCATTAGATCTACTACAGTGTCTCAGAATTAACTGCTACCTCAGGAAGGAGGTGAGTGGAGTGTCTTCATGTTAGTGACCATCTCCTAAAACACTGGAGGTAAGTGAGCAGAAGATGGAGTCTGGCATTCATTCTATTTTTTGCTTAAAAACGTGCAACTGCATTTTAAAAATTTTCCATCATTTTGAAAGAGTTTTCTCTTTTAACTGAGCACAGCATGGTGTAGCTAAATCAAGTATTACTGGATATCATTACATCTGGAAAAAACATCTTGCCATTATGTTTTGGATCTTGATCCTTGTGCTCATGCTGAACTCCTGTCCCTGTGATTTTAGCTAGGTTCTTGTTTCAAGCTAGGAACCTTTTTGACTTTTGTCTATTTTGTGACTGTAATTGATGTCACGTTGCAGATTTCAACTGTGATTTTTGCTTAGAGTCCCAGGGTATGCTTGAGTCCCAACTCTCTGGTCACTCATGCAGCAGAATTTATTGTCTTTCTCCAGTGTGAAGTTGTCCAACTATCTCATCTTTCCCTGTAAAAACTGAATACTTGAACTTTTATAATTGCCTTTAGCACAAGCATCTGGGACCTTTCCACATGGTTTTTGCAATGTACATGTGAGGCCAATGACGGGAAACTGGGATTAAGAGAATTATTCATGTTTTTGCTGTTAAGAAATGGAGAAACTGCAATGTCTTGGCAGTTCCCTGACTCTATTCAGACTTGTCCACCACAAAATTCTGTTGTTGTGCTGTACCTACAGTGTTATTCAAGGGCTGCTTTAAGAACCTGCCCTGAAACTGGTAGGGATCGAGGTGGGAGCAATCACTGGGTAGGATTAGCACTGCAGGCCACACCAATTTTTCTGACTAGTATGGTGATTTGCATTTTATCCATGCAATATGTTAGTTATTTATAAACATTCTGTATTCTTGCTAGCAGAATATGAAGAACAATGGAGATGATTTCATGCATCAGAGTGTCTGTGCACACAATAAAATCCCAGGAGAGGGAATAAATTTGGGGAGTATGGGAAGGCTGGAGCAGAATCTGATGTGTAACTAGGGCTCACTTTATGAAAAACCCTCAAGACTAAAGAATGAAGTATCCTTTTGGTTACATGGAAAGAAGGAATTTTTACTGAGACTGGCTGCTTGCTGACCTAGCCAAATACATATAGAACATAATTTTAAAAATTATTACAAGTAATGTGTTTTATTTTCCACATATTGTTTTTCTGCTGGGTTCCCATTTTGTTTACTGTTAAAGAGATGCCAGGCAAAAACTCAGTTATTGCATCCATGCAAATGGGATGGCTCATGCTTCTTAGCTGGTCTTAAAGGGAGTAGATGATAATTACTTGACAGATTGAGCAATAGGGGTTTCATTTCTTAGTGTCTCTAATTTCATTATTACAGAACACTCTCTTATAACGTAATGAACAATGGCATTCATTGGTTTCTATTATAAATGCAGAAAAAAGTCTTGAAGAATTCAGAAAAGCCCATGTTTTGTGCCTTTATGTGTTCTGGATGCTGGTATTTTTCAAGGGTTTTCTGACAAGGCTTCTTTTCACTTTGTTATTTTGCACAGTTTTTCCTGAATGAATCTTTGTGTCGTATTCTGACACAATTCCCTGACTGCATTCTGACCTTCTCTATTTAGAGCTGCTGTAAAGAAAGGCACAAGGTCTATGGTGATGAGGATTGGACCAAATGTCCACCCCACCTGGAAGTGAGATGCTAAATAGTTTTAGGGTTGTTTTGCAAGCTCATGCTAATTATTATTTGTCAGCTCCCCATGCACTGGATTAGAATAGTGGTTGCATGTAAGTTTGCAAGGTCTCTTTTTGTTGACCCTAAGAGCAGCATGTTGCACCTTTCACAAGAAAGAGCGAACAGAACTCAAAGCTCTTACGAAGTTCAACAAGTCCGGTGCAAGATGCTGCACCTGGGTCCAGACATAAGCACAGACTGAGAGATGGACCCATTTGAGAGCAGCCCTGCAGAGGAGGACTTGGGGGTTCTCATGGATGAAAAGCTGGACCTGAGCCAACAATGTGTGCTTGAAGCTGAGGAGGCCAAACACATCCTGGGCTGCATCCGAAGCACCATGGGCAGCAGGGCGAGGGAGAGGATTCTGCCCCTCTGCTTTGTCCTTGTGAGACTTCACCTGGAAAACTGCATCCAGCTCTGGGGTCTCCAGCACAGGAAGGACATTGACCTGCTGGAGCAGCTCCAGAGGAGGGCCATGAAGATGGTGAGAGGGCTGGAACATCTCTCCTATGAAAACAGATTGAGAAAGTTGTGACTGTTCAGCTGTGGAGAAAAGAAGGCTCTGGGGAGAGCATAGAGCAGCCTTTTGGTACTTAAAAAGCTTTTACAAAAAGAGCAATTTTTTCTTTACAGGCAGACAGTCATAGGACAAGAGGGAATGGTTTTGAACTTAAAGACAAGTTTTAGATTAGATATTAGGAAGACGCGCTTAATTGTGAGGGAGGTGAGACAGTGGAACTGGTTGCCCAGAGAAGTTGTGGATGCCCCATCCCTGGAAACATTCGAGACCAGATTGGATGAGGCCCTGGTCTACTGGGTGGCATTCCTGCCTGTGACAGGAAATTGGGAACTGGATGACTTTAAGATCCCTTCAAACCCAAGCCTTTCTATGAGATGACTCTCTGATTTCCTAAATTCCTAACTCTAGCTGAAAAATGTTTAGCCTCAAACTAATAGTTTTTATGGGTCTTTTTCAAATCAGCAATAACTATAATGTTTTCACATGATGTTTCTGAGTACATCTAGTTATGGAGGTTCAACAAAAACTCTTTGGATACACCAATTTCTGAAGCGTTGTGATTCCACCTTCTGAATGAATAGCTTTAATGTGCCATAGCTGTCTTTCCCAGTCATCAGCTGCTTTGTAAATCATGGCAGTTGATAGCATATTGGGTTCCTGGAAGGCAATTAGACAAGACTTTTTAAATATTTTTCCCCTCATCTCTCATTCCATCTGAACCTGTCTCTTTTTCATGTTAATTTTAATGTAAACCTTTTTTTGTTTGTTTGTTTTTAAGGCTACATAGTGTCTGCAGCTCAATGCATTAGCGGTGCCCTGCAACCCGGGGCAGACAAGTGCCGTATCAGTAATTTAATAAGTCATACATAAAAAAAACCAGCATAGATTTATTTTGTTTTAAAATTGAATAGGGTCAGCTGTGTGAGCAACGTATCTGCCAGCTACTGTCATTGTCCTGCCTAGGCAAGCTCATTTATCTTCGTTAGTAAACAACTTAAAAGGCAAAGAAGGTGGATGGCTTAAGGGAATGTTATTAGGACACAAAATCTCTGATGTCTTGCCTAAATCCAGGCTGAATAACTTATTAGACATCTCCCACCAGTAGGCAGTTAGGAGATGCAGCTAAATATACGACTGTTATTAGCAGGTGACAGTGGAACAGGCAGTTGTCACAGCTGGGAGGTCAGCACAGTCAAATCAGTCACAGTCAGGGTGTCTGCAGAGAAAACAATAAAGGTGCAAGCTTGTAAATTCTGGCAATCACCAACATTTGAGGTGCATGCATTCAGTTGCAGTCTTAAAATTTAAGGGCCAGTGGCTGGAAATCTTTGGCATAGATGATGAATCTAAAATTTTTTCCTTTTTAAACCTAAATTCTTTGGCATGTGGAATGCTTTATGTTCTCTGGTGGGAAACGATATGATTTGTGATAAGTGAAGCAGTTTAAATAAGCCACAACAGTAAAAATTAGTGAAAAGGTTGTTTAGTTTTTCAGTCACTTAATTTCCCGTGCCATCAATTCAGTAGTCCTATGACAATCAATATCACACCAATTTGGAAATGTAGTTTAAGCTCGGATACACAAAAGTGCTGGATGGTGGGATAGGGCGTTCTCTGCTGAAGAACCATGGTAAAACCACTATAAATTAAAAACATATAATCTGCCTGCATAAAAGCCAGCATGAACTTGCAAAGCTTTCTGGGGCTATTAAAATGATTGTATTTCCCAGCAGAACTCATTACTCTAAGTGCATCCCTGTGGACTCCAAGAACCCCAGCTATATTTGAGAAGTATCTCAAGGGCTGCTGCTTCCTCTGTGTCTGAAAGGAGCATTCTTTTGCTCTTTTTCTGAAGACATCACGTACTTGAAAGGATGTGTTTAGAGGAGAAAAAGAAGTTATAGAATATACCAGGTGTTATGTCAACACCTGCAAAGCTACTTGTCATGTTAGCTGTAGAACTTGGACAATTCTACTGTGAAGAAGTTTGAAACACTTGAATGAAAAAAACTGATAATAGAAAACTCCTATTGGGGTCATGTACGCTTCTCAGTATTCAGACTGCAATAAATCTTTCTAGTGGTATTGTCCCTTTTTTCATTGAAGGAGAATGTTTCCAACATTTTTCTCTCTTTTGCTCCAGAAGACTGTTTCACAATACACTATACCTTACTGTTTGCCTAATTTCTGAAAGTTTTTACTTTGTTGTATATATGACCAGAGATTAAGTTGTTTGGTTTTATTTTTTTTCTTCTGTGAAATTGGTAATGATGGGAATGTGCATTTCTTAGATGAAAATACATACCTGAATCAGGCCTCAAGTCTGTTCTGTAGAACTGTTCTTCAGCTTTGCACATAAAGATATGCAGTGAGGTATAATGCTTCTGCTTTCCTCTTGTTTATTCTTTGCAACATGGAACACAATGTATGGTAAAAAGCTGATGAAATAGAGGTCAGCAAAGAAGCCTAGGTAGGCAGTGAGAGGTTTTCCTAGAAAGCTGTCAAAGCAGGGAGTACAAAGTGTAGCATGGGCAGATGGTACTTGTTTGCTGTCTTGCTAAAGCTGCAGATTTCTGACGAGCAGCAATTTTTTTCTCAGTGTTCAAGGTGTCAGAGTGCAGGCACCTTTGTTGGAAGATGGTGGCCTGTGTATATGGACGCGTGAAGGCTACTTGCAGAAAACACTAGGAAAGAGTTGAAGATGCACTAATCCAGCATTTGGAAAACCAGATGCAGCTGAATAGCTGTTTTGACTCTGTGAAGTTGACAACACAGCGCTGCTTAGACCCTTTCTTAAACTTCCCAAGACTCCCTCTCTCACACACCTCAGAAAAGGATAAGAAACAGTGCTAATCTGAGGTTATTCTGTTCGCATTAAACCATCGGGGTTTTTTAAAGATAAGTGTGGTTGCCATTGTAAGAATTGTGCTGTAACTTGGCCTACCAAAAGAGCAGAGCTATGCAACCAAGTCTCTGCATTAAGAGACTGGACACAAATTAATATCAAAATTGTGTGGTTTATATTACACAAGACTTAAGCAACTAGGTAAAAATAATTTGACAAGAATTTCCCTATTAGAAAAAACAAAAACAAGTGGACTTGCACTAACAGGAAGAAAGTAGAATTAAAAATATAGTTTGAAACTTCTTTTCCATGAGTTTCAC
Organism: Ifrita kowaldi; assembly: GCA_013398055.1. Lineage (NCBI taxonomy): Eukaryota > Metazoa > Chordata > Aves > Passeriformes > Cinclosomatidae > Ifrita > Ifrita kowaldi. The sequence goes on along the minus strand of VZRS01012081.1, from coordinate 10,791 downwards.
ATTTTCTAACATTATATTTTACTTAGTTACTTAAGAAAACCATTTCTATTGCAGCATTGAAGATTAAAGGACAAAGATCAAATGTGCTGTAATAATATTTTTAAACAAATTTTTAAAAAGATAAAAATATTTATGAAAGATTGAAATTATTCAAAGGTTGTAAGTATCGCTTCAGTACAGATTTCTGAGATTACTGCTAGTAATAATAGTTTTGACTTTATTATTGGATGAGGAACTACATTAACGATATCATCATTATTCTGAGAGGAAAAAGTAGAGACCTCAGTGCTTTTAGCAGTTCTGCTGCTGTTTCAGTATTTCTCATTATGCTGCTCTGACTTCTTTGTATGAAAACGAGAGGAATATGAAAGAACTGAAAAAACAGGATGTTTCTGTTTCGATGGCTGATGGCACATGTTCGTAACTACTGTATCAGTGGTTACACTGCCAATTTATGAAAGAAGAAGCAACAAGAGTGAAAAGTGAAAGTCTTTCTTAGGTAAGCGTTTATCTGCCAAATCAATTGGCAATTGTTGATGTTGCTGTAGAGTTAAAATAAGTGTATAAAATATTGAAGCCATTGGTTGATAAAGTAGCAAGCTGCAGGAATGAAGGAAAAAAATACAGGGTTTTTATGTTACCTGTTATCTCAAAATAAAATGTGAGTGCAATCAAATTGATGAAGGATTGAATAATATTGTTCTCTAAATATTTTCCTTTATTGTTTTCCTGATAAGCAGTCACTCAAGGAGATCAAGTTAAATGTATCCATATTCTGACCTTGTTACAGGTTGGAACTATGTTGGAAAAAAGGGTCAAAATTTCCTAGTTGTATGTTATTTTCCTCTGGGGTTTTTTGTTTGGTTTTGGTTTTTTTTTTTTTTTTTGGTTGGTTGGTTTTTTTGTTTTGGTTTTGTTTTGTTTTGTTTGCTTGGCTGGTTTTGGTTTCAGTTGGGGTTTTTTTTTGGTGGTGTGTGGTGGGCTGTTTTAATTTTGGAAAGCAGTTGATGGGAAGAGCTAGCCAGAGTTTATCAGTTGTCTGAATGCTGTGCTCTCTGAGAACTTAAGCTGTTGAATGAGAGAAGTGTGTCTTGGCACTTTGTTTGTATAGTTCTTAAGAAAGCACTTAACAAAAAGAAGAAAAAGCTAGGCCTACCATAGATAATTTTATCTGTTAATACATCACTGAAGTGAGCCCTGCAGTCTGAGCAACTCATGGCTCTTAATACAATTCCGTAATCCTTGTACACTCAGAGTGAAACTAGCAAGGTACCATCCACTTTGAAACATTCTGCAGGTAGGACTAATAACCTGAGCTAGAGTTAATTAACATTTTAGTGTTAAAAGCTTGATGATAACCTCAGAGTCAACTGTAAAGCTTACCTCTTTTAGTTCTTGCGAGGGGCTATTTTCCAGCCCACCAGAATCCTATTAATACAGACCCTGTCACAGGGTTTCTGATGAGCAAAAAGAAGGTAATTTTTTTACTAGGAAAGTTCAGATTTTTTCAGGATTTCCACACACAAGGTATGTTTTAATGAGAAGTGCTATGGCAACAGCTATGGCTTTTTAAACTGGAAGCTTTTCTTCTGCTTTAGTCTTATGAATTGGTAAACTTGAATACTGCAGCAAAGCAAAAGGGCTCCCTAATGGCCTGGGAGAGCGGCTGGGCTTGTTCTTTTGAAAAAACAAAAACAAAAAACCTCTAGTGCTGCCTTCTCACTAAAGGACTTGCAGAGGGGTCCAGCTGAGAAAAGCGTGCTAAGGATAACAGCATGCTGCAGAGAGAGAGGAGGAGACATGAGAGTTCTGAGAGCTTTCTTTAACCAGCCAGTAGATGTGAAGAAGCAGTAAGTTTTCTCCAAAGAAGGACTCCCAGTTTCTTTGCTTAATTACATGGGACTGCCCCTGCTCTCTTGGCATACCCAAAATAAACCAGCTTGAGACAGCAGTTAACCACAGCAATTGCAGTGCATGTTTGCCTGACCTAGAAAACAGGGAAACAATAATACTCTTTTACTCCCATTCCTGACCAAAACAAAATCAATCCTCTCCAGTCCCAAACACAAGACCTAGAAGGTCTGATCCCCCTCAGATTAAAGAAGAAAATTGTTTAGACAAAACAGTGAACCATTTTTTTGTGTTAATTGTCAAACTACACTATAGTTTTTTTCAAATATTTGTAGACATGTGAGGGAGCAAAAGGCATCACAAGGGTATTCCATGGGTGCCACTGTGGGGTCAAGAAGGTCCGTCCGAGGCTGAAGTGGCTTTCAGGAGACCATGACTGTCTTCCTGAGATAGTGAGCCCTGAACTGAAGAGCAATGTCTGTCTTCCTTTAGGTGTTTTACCACAAGGGGAGAAAGGTACAATGGCTCCCAAACCTTGAATTCTTAGGGCTTGTGAGTTTTGTTTTTTCTGCCTTATTCCTTGGAAGATGTCCAGATCTGCAGATGTTTGTTAGTTCATTGATAGGTGAATTTCACTGTCACTGGTAAGTGTGACTTAAAAAATACCCTGCTGCAAATGACAATTTTGTGGATAGATAACATTCTGCAAACCATGTATGTTGACATACCTGACTTTTTTTATTTTCTTTTTTCAGAAATAGCAACTTTGGATACAGAAACCAACTTTTGAGCAAGTCAGCAAGGCCTTAAGAGGTAAAAAGATACTTTCCATACTGTATTTATGGGGAAAATTTCAGTAGAAGTGGTCTAAAGTTTGATCATGAGCTTTTGTCCCTCAGCTTCTACTCATTCAATATCCAACCATCACGAAAACTAGAAATTTCGAGCTGTCGATGAGTCTTGATTCTAGGAATTTTATGACTCACTCAGGTTTATAGTTGGGCTTCTCAGTGATCATTTTCTTTATTTTGATAACCAGCTACCTTTTGGCAGGGGGTGGGGGGGATAGTGGGGAGTAAGGAGGAAAGGAGGAAGCCCATTACAATTTCTGCTAATAATAAACTAAGTTGTGTTGCATAAGCATTAGCTGGAGTAAATCTAGTGGCTAAATATACTTGTATGCAAATGTCCTTGACACCAGGCTCAACACAACCTTTCACAAGCTTGGGCAACCATCATGATGCTGTTTGTACAAAGCCCTTAAAATCAAGAGTAGAATAACAAAGAGACTGCTAAGACAGCTGTAGAAGATAATAAACTGATTTAATTTCTTAACTATATCACAGCTTCCTACTCCATTTGCTGTAGCACTCAGCTCCTGAGGTCACTCCTGTGAAGGCATCTTCTGTTGTGCCAAGACAAAATGTGGAGTATACAATTATCTCTTATTAATACATACAGTAACAAGCTGGGACTGTCATTTTTGGGTGGAGATTTTTTGTTTACTCTTCCAGTGTTTTCTCTCAATGAGTTTGTACTGGCCAAACATCTTTCCGTCAGATGTGGAAGAGTAAAATTCCATGGCATCTTGGGATGGAATGACCCACAGTTTTGCTGAGCTGCCTTTGTTTTTTTCTCTCAGGTTTTTTTATTTTGTCGCAATGCTGTCGCAGTCTTACTTGAAAACTGCTAGTAAAGTTTCAGCCTTCCCGTTTTCTTCCTGTGTTCTTTCTTTATTTATACTTTTTCTCTTCCATGACCTGGTAACTTCGGTATTTCTTGCTTTCTGACTGACGTGAGAGTACTGCTATGGTTTAATCATTAAATTTTTTCATTTAAACTTGCCCAAGTCATGTATTTTCCCTGTCTTCCAATGCATGTTTAAGAAAAAATGCATTAGAAGTACCACTTATACTCATTGTGGATATACAAATTGTGTTTGAAACTAAGCAAAAACTTTTGATTTCTGAAATTTTAATTGGTAGCTGTGATAGCAACAGGGTTTTGCTTATATTTTTTACATTGCAACTGAGAATTCAGTCAAAATTTAGCAATAGTAGGCTGTGTAGAGCTAGGAAATTGCTTCATCTTTTTTGTCATCAGACTGAATTAATTTCTTCTTTCAAAGTTATCTGGATTCAAAAGCCTTGGCTAATTTAGCAAATGCAATTTGTCAGTGCCCTGTAAAAATGGTCATTCTGCTCCCCAGTTATGATGTTGCTAGGTCATGGAACCACGTGCATTTCAGCTCTGACATGCAAAGGTTTGATAACTTTTCATTTTATCTCTGTTGGGCCTGGGAAGTTTTTTTCTCTTTCTTTTTTTTTTTTGGCTTGGGTTTATTGTTGTTGTAAACAACAAAATGTAGGAATATAATGCCACAGTAGGGGAAAAAAAAGAGGTTTGCAGAAAAAAGAAAAAATCTTCCACTTGTGATCAGTGTTGGTTTTGCCAAAGACTAATCCTTATAAATCAAGGAAGAAAAAGTCTTAAAACTTTTGCTCTTGTGATGTCTTCATCTATGGTTTTTGACTGCTTATTTTAATATTAAAAATCATAAATTTGTTACCTAGGGCCTAGAACCCTGAGCTCAATTTAAAGAAGGAATGGCTAATTTCAATGCTGTCTTTTCAGGCCATAAATTTCACAGGTTATGAGTGTGAATAGCTGGAAGCAATGTTCTCTTTCTCTTTAAATTCCACTGCTGTTCTTTTCATGGTGTCATTCTTGCACTTCTGAAAGGAGAAGGAATACTGGCTGTTACAGGAAAATTCTCTAATGCCTCAAAATGGAAACATACCTACTTTTCTTGTTCTTAGGAGAACTAATTTGGTGGCTTTAAACCTTTTTTTTGCATACTGTTCTCATCTATTTACACTTTTATGAGTGCCTTTCTGTGCTGGAGCTCACAGTCTTCTGAGTCTTGGATTATGATTTCTCANGGGTACTGACTGCTGAAGTCCCACTGCGGCAGTTCTCACCCAGGTATAGATCTTGGAAGACCCCTGTGGGTGTTTTTGACCAGGGCCTCAAAGGGAGCCATCTTGCAACTCCCTCCTGCCATGGCAGTCCTCACCTCTTTGGGTATGTTGGACCACAGGAATTTTGCCACAGCGGTTGTCACGCTGCATGGTGGTATCACGTCAGGGTCACCACTTGTGCCAGAGCTCACAGTCTTCTGAGTCTTGGACTATGATGTCTCAGAGCAGAGCTCCAGCAGCACCCAGGAACGACCCCCCCCTTGGCTCCTCCCAGGGCTAGATTTATAGGGCTTGTGCCCGCCCTGCAGCTACAGCTGTTTGGAGGAGGTTAACGAGCACTTTAGGTTGAGGTGGCCTGAACTCTGTCTGACTAACAATTGAGTTCAGGTGTTGAGTCCGTTCCTGAGTGAGAGCGTGGCTAGTGCACACCATCAGGGGTTAAATACATATTACTACACCTTTCTGGTTGCCTTCCTTAAAATGTGATTTATTTCTGATGATAGCATAAAAGCTTTTCAAACACAGCACAATCCATTTGACTGCTGGTTATCTGTTGACTGTCTAATGTAATGTTCAAAGCACAAGAAATAGAACTATGGTATGCAGCACCTTGCTTAGTAGTGTGGTGGAAGCCTTATTTGCCCCAAATGCTTTGTTCGAGGAAGCAGTGGAAAAATCATCTGCTAACTTGAGCAACTTTTTGGAAGCATTTTGTTTTTCAGTCTCTACATTCTGAATGCTATTTAAGACCATGGCAGAAACATCTCTTAGCTTGAAAAAGGGATGGTTTCAGCTTTGTCCATTATGCTCATATTCTTCCTCAGTCTGAAATTCTCATCAGTGATAGTGCTGAAGAGAGGAGCTTGGCAGCATGATGATGTTTTGCAAGGTGTTCATGAACAGAGAAGCATCCTTTTCGTTTTTGTGAAATAAAAAATTATGTGATTCATTAACAAATTCTCCCAATTTGCTCTTTGCTGTGTTGATCATACCTGTACAAAACAGTAGTCATGAAGAGCTGATTCCACAGCCACACTTGTGCCAGCTCTGAGGTCTCTGGTCACTTAACTCTGTCCCCCAGCTCACTTCAACATTTGTGTCACCTTAGTCTACAGTATGATCTCCAAATTGGAAGTGTTTAAGTATCCCAAGTTGTTAAAACATGCTGGTTTGACTCCTCAGGAAGTCTGAACCAAAAGCATGACAATGTGACCAGATCAAATCCTGTTTCTATTTGTGCTGTACCCTAAAATGTCTATCAGGTTTTGTGCTAAAGCTTTCATATTCTTACTAAGTTATTCTGGACTTCATGTTAAGAAACGAATGTTATGTTGCAGGCTTTACATAGTCAGAAATGTCTGTGGTTTGGTGCTTTGTCTTCACTTGCTATGTCATCCCTTTTTTCATTCAGACCAGACACATGAATAAATACTTTTCTAATTTAGCAGTTTACTATGCTTGAGTTTCTCAGCTTGTTTTTTATCTTCTTCCTGTAGAAAGATGAATCTTTGCGAATCCCTGGCTCCCTCGTAGGAGTTGTTTGCAGCTAATATCTTCCCTAGTTGTCTTTTCCTTGACGTGTATTGGAAAGGGACTTTATTTTTAAGACTACTGTCATTTCCTCCTCTGTTCCTCAGTGGATTATTTCTCTTTCTTTTTCTCTGTCTCCTTAATATGGCTGTTTTAAATATTTCTTTGATGACAGTTCTCTGCCTAAGTTTTTTTCAAAATATGAGAATATTACTTTTAAATAGTCTCCAAATTACTATTCAAAATGTACAAAATGTAATATGTCTCCCTTTTGATAATCTTCTGATTGATTTTCCTCATTTTATTTTCTTCTAGGGAGAAGTTGTTTTCTTTGTTTAAGTTTGAAAGAGTTTGAAAGAGTGTATTTCCTGACCTGCTGCCATTGTTTTACTCAGGCTTTGGGAAGACTTGCCTGTTATCTGTGCAAATAAAGAAGTCTTGGTCCAGATGGAGTCAGATCTCTGATACCTGGCTTTTGAACCATAATGTGGGCTACCATCAGGTGTAGGCTTGGAGAAAAAATGTATCAGGGGTGTAACTCAGGGTAAAGTTTGTATCTGCAATTTAGGCATTAATCTTTATCCCTGGTGATTGCTTCATACCGCAGCTGTAGAAATACATGTCCTGTTTCATTTGTGTAATTATCTTTCAATTCTGCTGTTTATATTTCGTAGTTTAAATAATAGAGCATACTAAATTGTTACACTTGTTTTTTCTATCTTTGTAGTTTTATAAAATGCAAACACCTAATTTCTCTCTCTCCTAAATCTGAATGGTAGATCTGTGGCAACAGAGCTAATCAGGGCAAAAATTAACAGCTTTGGTTCATGAATTGGAATGGAAAACTTGTAAAACTGCTTGTAATAGACTCTTCTGACTCCACCCCCTTGCCAGATCTCCGAAAATTTCTTCAATAATCGTGTTACCTTCATCTGATATTTTCGGTTATTTGGGGAAAAAGAAGAAAAAAAATTCCTTGGGGATTTAGTGCCCCCTCCTCAAGTAATGCAAAGTGGAGTGATGGGATGCCATAACAAACCTATTTGCATAAATGCTCTTCATAGCCACCGATAACTCATGTAATGATCTGAAATTATCGTTGTTAGTGATGGTTCTTGTAAATCTTAGGGGATCATTTGTGCTGTTCACATTTAAGTGTTAGATGAAGCTGCCAGACCAGATGGGATTCTGAAGAGATCACAGAATGGATTCCTCTCGAAAACAGAAAGTGGTAGGGCTGATTCCTGTTTTCCTGATAATAAAAGATGTCCAGGGGAATTATCCTTATATTTTGGGTGTTTAATGCAGATATCTAAAGCCAAAGGAACATTCCAAATTTTGTCTTCATTTCCTCCTGTTTTCCTTTCCCCATCATTGTATGCTTAATTTACAGTATGTCAAATTTGTGGATGTATGTAGTGGCTTCCTAATTCAAGCATAGCTGGAAGCTTTTAGTGGTTATTTTGGGGCCATCTGGAACATGAACCTTAATCTTCCTAAGCTGTACTTTAAAAGGGCTGATGGACTCATTTGCCAAAGTTTAATTTGACAGAAGAGTGGTTTTATCTGCTCTATCAATTAAAGCATAGTCTATTTGTTATCAGTCAACAGTATCATTTATGCTAAGTACTGTAACTGTTAAATGCATTATGTTGCCCATACGGTGGCCTTCCTGTTGTTGTCTCTCCCTTCAAATATGTATTTTTTTTATTGGAAAACCTATTGCTTCCGCTTAAAGCATGTTAATCAGGAATATAACACTGAAATATAACCAGGAACTGAGCCCACAGAAGTTTGATGAGTGTGGAGGCTTAATGTAGCAGAACAGAAAGCAAAATGGGAATGATGCTATCCTGTCGGAATCACTAAAAACTTTTTCTTTTCAAATTTAGCTAAAGAGAGAGCATTGTTATTGCTATTTTAAATCAATAAAAACATTGTGACCAGTGCATGTTCACTTATCCTGAAAAATCTGTTTCCAGAGAGCAAGATCTTACTTTGTACAACTGTATACCTCAAAAAAATAATTTGGAAGAAATGTATGTATTCTTTAGCATCTTTCACGGTAGGGGGAGTATTGTTTTTAAGGTATGTTTATATTTTGTAGTTGGAAGCTCTCCACAGACATTTTGCAGACGTTTGTTTTGGTGTCAGTCCTACAGAAATGCAATGCAATGAGCTTCCCAGCATTAAATATAAGTAAAATGTAGTGCTGGGAACAGTAACATACTTTTTTCTCTCATTTTTCTGAGTTTTTTCTGAGCTTTAACAATGACTGTTGATGACAGTAGCTACGAAGTCTCTGTAGGTGCTGTATTTTTCCCTTTCTGTTGTGTTAGCAGTACTTGTTCTGTACTGACTATTCCTAATTTAGATTCAGCCACGAGTGACTGAGGCTTGGCCACTAAATAGCATGCCCACAGTATAGGTCTCACAGTTTCTGGCTGTGAAGTTGGTGCGGATGAAGATACATCAAAAGGGAGAAGGGCACATTTAGCTGACTCTTCCCTTCTTGAAAGACTCTGGTTTTTAATAGGTTTTATGAGCTATGCAGCACGCTTCAGCTGTGTCTGTGTTCAACAAAATATGTGAATACCCAAAGAAAACTAGCATTTGCAGTACTGAGCCTTGCAAAGGGATATGGGTGACTTGGAGGCTCTCAGGAATATTTCACCCTTTTAATTTAACTCCTATGTTTACCAAAAGATGATCAGTATCAGGGAAATTGCACTGGGCTTTGGTGGGCCAAGCACTGCGATTTTTAACCACAGTGTCTCACAGAAAACTGTTAGTTGAGTGTACTCAAAAGTTCTAAATATTTCAAGGAGTAAGCTATTGACAAATTAAAATGAAATAGTAATTGTAATGTTACCTTGGTAGCAATTTCTGTACATTTTTTCCTCAAAAAATCATTCCAAAGCACTTTGAGAAAATGAAGGCTATATCAAGTTAACGCTTGTTTCAGGCCATGTGCCTGATTCTCCATCTGGAATCTTATTTTCAGGCAGTCTGTCTGGACTTTCCAAATTATTCAGGCAATGAAGTACAAAGACTTGCAGGCACAGCTCCTGTAGAAGTGGGGAGCTGATAGCCCTGTCTGAGGTCAGACATGCTGTAAATGGGCAAAGACCTCCAGAGAGCTCTGCCACTGTACCTTATATACGAGCTGTCTTCTGCCTTGGCAGTCTTTCAGAGTCGTATACTGGATTTTGCACATGCCAGGCCATTTGTACCATCTGCAGCACAAGACTGTTGAGCGGAAGGAGGATGGGCACTTGGATAATTGATGTCAGTCCTTCATTTGGAAATAAAGATTTTGGCATTTATGTCAACAAGAACAATCACAACTGGTGCTGTGTCCTGAGCCTTAGTAACTCTCATTTAAATGTGTGTACAAGGTGTAGAGTTCATAGGTAATTCCCATAGAAGAGTGATGGTGTCTGTATGGGCACTGCAAGTATCAGTGCAAGGGGACTTCCCACACTGAGATAAGAAACAAATGTATGAAATGAAGTATGTGCTGTATTGTCTCAGCTGCTTGGTGTTGGAGTGAGTGGCCCATCTTTTCAGACTTAGGGGAGTACTTTATATATGCAATTGTCAAAATTAATCTTGTGTCTACTACATCTTAAGGCGTCAGTTTTTGGATCCTGATAAATGCAGTCCCTAGGGCTGGCTGTGGTGGTGGTGAAATGACTGACTGCAGTGCTTATCATCATGGCACAATAGCGAATATTTCAGTCTGGCAGCTGTCATTTTCCTTAACACTTTTGCCAGCAAGTGTAAAATTCAGTCAAAAAAAAAAAAAAAAATTAAAAAAAAATAATAAAACAGAAAATAAAAGAGCTCCGTGACAGTTGTATTGTTATGGCTTGATTCTAGATCCTAAACCTCCATCTCATAGTGCAAAGCATTTCCTCACAGATCCAGATGTGGTCCAGGCAACAAAAGAAAGTCTCAGACAGATAGAAATAATGCTGAAAATAGTCTAGTGTTGACACAGAGGATCTGATTAGACACTTCAGAGTAAATTAAGGCCAAAAATTGTGGGTTTGCTCCCAATAAGAAGCAGCAGAGCTGTATAGTGCTAGTCCACAGCTCGTTTTACAGTGAGCTTATGTGAAAAACGAGGCAATTCTTGAAATTTGGTTAAGAAAAGAAACTTAGGTTTATTAATAACAAAAAAGGGAGTGATCAAATAAAAAGGAAAAATCCAGGTCCACAGCAATAAGAGACACTTCAAGCTAAGAACAGCAAAGGCCCCAACACAAAAACCCTAACAGTGCTGGGTCTCGCTTGGGTATTCTCAAGCATAGTCGGCAAATTGGCCTATCACCAGCACCCGACTATGCCTGGGCTAGTCTCCAACAGAAGCAAAAAGCGAGTTCCTGAGCTTGTGCTCCCTGTTTTATACCCCTCTTGGCTCCTC
>VZRS01012080.1:188339-243221 GCA_013398055.1 Ifrita kowaldi | reverse complement strand
CAATCCCCCCAGCCCCAGGAGTATCACAATGAGTGAAAGCCAGACCGGGGTTTTGGCAAGAGTTGGGGATGGGGCGAGGGGCAACTCCTATCTTCCAGGTGGGTGATTCAGATGGCCACGCAACGGGTGTCTCTGACCAGGGATACTGCTGCTTCGTGGGTTTTGCCTGCTTCTTTTTGTTTCTTTCCCTTTGGCACTGTGACTGGGCTTGCTGGCTTGCTTTTCTGCTTCTCTACTGTTGGGGAGCCCAGAGCTCGTGCGTGCCATGCCAGCACCCGGGAACACCCCATTCCCGTCCGGGGCCGCTCCCCTCCGCACAGCCCAGACTCTGAAACCAGCCATCACTGGTGAGAAATCCCGGGGAGTGATTCCCCGCCCAGCCCCGCTGTTGTCTGCTGCTGCTTCAGGGATTCTTGCTACATTTTAACCTGACACCCAGACACCCCGCAGCTCCTGCTACAGCTGCGGAATTTCTGATACATTTCATTTTGCTACTCTGGGATCTGCTCATCCCTGCAGTCCCAGCTTGCTGCTCCAAGGTCCCTGCTACAGCCCTTTTCACCATCCGGAGGGGCACCGGGACCGGCTGCCCGCCATGAGTTTGTAAAGGAAGCCCCTTTTCCATCTCTCCCGCCGTCCTGCCCGCCATTACCGCGTGAGGGCTGAGCCCGCGCCACAGCGCCCCCTGCAGGCGCGGGGGAATCACCGCACCGCCCTGCCCGGCCGGGAGCCACCAACGCCCCTGGCGGCCGTGAGCAGAACTGCACCGAAGGCTGGCACTGGGTTTGTGCTTCTGTTTGTTTGCCCTGTTATCCATATACATACTAACAAATAACTCCTTTTCCCACATCTTTGCCTGAAAGCGCCTTAATTTCAAAGTTGTAATAATTCGGAGGGAAAGGGGTCATACTTTTTGCCATTCCAAGAGAGGTTCCCACCTTCCTTGGCAGACACCTGTCTTTCAAAGCGAGACACTGATCTACGAAAACAAACCACAAGTCATAACGTAAAGACAGTATTTAAGTGTCTCTTGTGCAAAAGAGATTTCTCCTCAGCTTGTCCTGAGTTTTATTGCTGAAGAGGAGCAGCAGCTTTCCGCTGTCAGTAGGTAGAGACGCACAAGGTAAAACGGATTAATGAGTATGTGACAGACACACAACGCTGTGTGGTGTTGACAAGCATCAGCATTTAGTGCCAGCCTGTCCTCGGATGGAGCAGTTCTGATCTCCACTTCAGATTTATCAATGCAGAAGTGATCTGATCCCTTCCAGGCACAATCATGCAAATGGCATGTGGAATTGGAGTGAGAAAATCCCTCTCTGTCTCTGTGTGCTCCTCCTTCCTGTTCAGCTCTCTAGGAACATGTTGCTTGCAAGAGACAACAGAATTGCTGGAAGCCACAGAAAATGAAAAATTAAAACTGAAGGTAACAAGGAGACCAAAACTGGATGTTGCCCACAGGGTTTTTCTTGTGTAACATTGCCCACGGGCCAGCGAGGACCGGCAACAGTTACTGGAGGATACACAGATGCTCAACGTCATCTGCACCAGTGAAAAGACCTCTCTGCTCAGAGTTCGGTTGGAATAATTTATTAGCACCCCAATCAGCATTTTCACCCCAGGCACTTCTAACAGCTGCTTTGTATGTAATGAGCACTTAACTGCACAAACACATCCTTCCATCTGCACTCCTAAATAAATCTGTGCCGTAGGATGCCCAGCACTGATGCTGTTGCCATAAATCAGAACCTCCTCATTAATTTAAGGTAGCAACAGAGATTTTCATTGTCAGAAGTTTTTTGTTGTTATATAGTTCAATAAGTAAGTCAGTTTGTAGCACTCAAAAACTGTGTGTGAAAAACTAAGTACCAGAATTCTTGCCTGTTACATGTAGCTTTGCTTCACAGCCTCAGAAAAGAAGGTAAAATAAGTAGAAGAGATATGGGGATGGGCTGTGAGGGTGATGGAGATCAAATTAATTCTTTCACATAGTAGTGGAAGGCTCCTCATCTGGAAAAGAAGTGCCATGGGGTGAAACATTCAGTGGTAGGAGGAGAAAAAGGGTCAAATACTAAATCTGAGAGCAATAATTTTACAATATCATTGCAGCCCATTCAAACACACTGAGGGGAAAATAATTTTTTCTCAGGCTGCATAATGAAACTGGAGAAATATCTGTGGAAACATCCCATGGAATCTAATGCTCTGGAGAGTTTTCCAAAGCTCAGAGCTGGTAAGAGTGCCCTTCCTGTTGAATCAGATGATGCCTCACAGCCTGGAGAGTCTGAAGGGCAGACTGGTACCTTCCCTTCCTCTGTGCTCCTGTCCAAACCACAGCAGTGCATTACACAGATATTTGTTCTCATTTAACAAGGCTGCTCATATATTCTTACTTCACCCACTGAATTCACTTGGCAAATAAACCTTTAGTCCCCTCTACTACATACAGAGCTCTAGATAAATGAAAATTTAGTTTTAGCTGAGTTTTCAGTAAATCTGAGATAGATTTGTCTTTGTGTGTTTTCAAGAGGTTTTATGACTTCAGACAGTATTTTGGAGGTTTTTTATTTAAAACCTGAACATTGCATTTTGTTGTTTTGGTTTTTTTTAATCCTCTGTTACTGTTGTGTATTTGATCTTTGTTTTTCCCCTCCCTCCTCCTGAAAACTAGTTATAATATGCAATAAAATGTTGTGGAATTGTATGGATTTGATAACATATAAACCAATGCAGAGAATAAACAAAAAGAGAAGGAACGCTTGGTATAGCACAGAAAATCTGAGAATAAATAGACCAAGTGCAAAGATTGATGGGATGGATACGATTGGGTCATTCAGGGCTTTTTGAAACCGTTAATTTGGGCATAAGGAGGATACTTCTGCCAATAAAAGGAATGGTTTTTGGATTGGAAGATAAGAGAGCAGGCAGTCATAAACGTCTATGAGCTCTTCAGGAAGGCAGTGGCAATATAATATTTAGAGTGGCAAAAAAATACAAATGTCAAAAGATAAAATTGTCCTGTCCAGAAATCCTCCAGAATGCCGTGAGAAACTGGGAACCTGCTTCCAGATTCCACTGAAATCTGGGGCCTGTGTTAAGAAAAAAGTACATGGTATGGACTGGTGACAAAAGAACAAATAATACTTGAAAAAAAGGTAATTATGGTGAAAAAAGTACACAAAGATTGTGGTGTATGAATATAATAGAGAAAGGAAAGAGAAACAAACAAACAGTGCAGATGGGAGTCCAAGGAATGCTATTACTTTGTTTTGGCTAAACACGAGGAAGCTGCTTTATTCCTTTTTCGTATTTGAAAAATGCATTATTCCAGTGATACAATGTGAAGCTGAATTTTCTGGCTGAGATAAGGGGACAGCTTTTTAAGGATAGATGAAGGTGCTATGTTCTGAAAATACTGGGAAGAAGTCTTTTCATGGGGTTATGAAATGCACTTCTAAATTTTCATAGAGGAGTAACCTGAGCTGGCAAACAGACCTTCAAAAGTCCTGGCGTGCATTACTGAGGTAGGCCCGGTATCTGATTTGTGCCAGGAGGAAGGCAGGGAGATCAAGGCTAGAGAAGAGTGGAAGTGGACACCTTCCACAATCCCAGGTTGCTCCAAGCCCCGTCCAGCCTGGCCTCCGACACTGCCAGGGATCCAGGGGCAGCCACAGCTTCTCTGGGCACCCTGCGCCCCACCCTCACAGGGAAGGATTCCTTGTGTAATATCCCATCCAACCCTGCCCTCTGGCAGTGGGAAGCCGTTCCGCCTTGTCTTGTCATTCCAGGCCCTTGTAAATAGTCTCTCTCCCTCTTTTTCATTGGCTCCTTTAGGCACTGGAAGGCCACAGTTAGGTCACCCCAAAGCTTCTCTTCTCCAGGAGACTGAGCTGAGCAAGCACAATTCTCCAGTTTACAAGAAGGACATGAGGGAAGACCCCAGGGCGCTACAGACCTGGGAGTCTAAACTCAGCACCTGGATAAAACATGGAGAAATGGCACTGGCTGCTATTGAAAAGCCATTGCACAATCAACATGGGCTCCCAAAGGGCAGGTCCCGCCTAACTGATCCCGTCTCCTCCTGTGATAAGATCACAGCTCCATGGCTGAAGGAAAGGCACTGGATGTAGTTTTCCTGGTTCTTAGTAAGGGTTTTGATACCGTCCCTCACAGCATCCCTCTGGCCAAGTTGTCCAGCTGTGGGATGAGCAGGTTCATGATGCACGGAGTGAAGAACTGGCTGAAGGGCAGATGTTAAAGGATTGTGGAGGTTTGCAATACACCTGGCTGAAGAACCCTGGAAGCAGGGCTGGAAGGCACAACCTGTGAGAAGTGGTTGAGGACTCTTGTTTTGTCTACTTTGGAGAAACCGAGGCTGAGGGGTGACCTCACGGATCTCTGTAGCTTCCTCAGGGGACACGGAGAGGGACGTGCCACTCTGTTCTCCCTGGGACCCAGTGCCAGGAGCCGTGGGAATGATAAAACTGTGTCAGGGGAGAGTCAGACTGGGTATTAGGAAATACCAAGAGGGTGGTCAAACAAAGAACAGATCTCCTCGGGAGGTGGGGGATTCCCCAGTCCTGTCAGTGATTGAGGCATTAACACAGTGCCCTTAATAATATGTTTTTGATCAACCCTGAAGTGCTCAGGCGGTTGGACAGATGATCTTTGTTGGTCCTTTCGTTCGTAATTGTTCTGTTCTATTCAATTTGATTTGATCCCAAAATCTGTATCTTCCGTGTTGCTTATGATTGGTGAGGTACTCCAGGTGACCAGCTTTGTTCACTTGGGGCTATAGGTGTCTAATCCCATTTTAAGTATCTCCTCTAGTCCTGAAAACTGTAATTGGAGGGCTTGAATAGAAGAAAAACAAAAGGGAGAAGCAGTTTATGAATAGTCTCAGGAAATGTTTATTTAATCTGAGTAAATGCTGTCTCCTTTGCTGAATGTGGATAAATAAATTCTGTGGATTATCCAAGTTCTTGATTCAGTTTTCTTTGACAGACATTGTTCTGTATTTCAAAGGACTCAAGTTAGAAACAAGTTTATATATATAATATAGACCAAACACACAATGATATTGCTGTTGTGAAAATCCTTTTAAAAATATATTTTGTTGCATAGTTGAACCTACAACAAAACACAGCTGATGACTTTTGCAAAGGTAAACAAAGCAGAGCACTTGGCTTTAACTGACTGCAAGAATCCACCACTGACTAATCTTTGACAATATGAAATGGAATTTAAAGCTGGCATAAATGCAGAGAAAGACGCTTTAAGGTGGAAAGGGCTTGGCTGTCAATAAGAATACAGCATTCAAATATTTTTTTCAAAACAAATGTTCATAGAAATATTATGTGAGGTGTGATTATTTTGATTTATTCTCTTTCGTGCTCCTCCAGATCACTGAAGTGTGTAGCTGACTCTTAACCCCCGAAGGCTGAGCAATAAAGTGTATGGCACATGATAAAACCCAGGTACTAAAAGAAGATAATGAGGGTAATTATGTGTTTCAGTGTCCATGGTCTAAATTGGCATCACATTACTTGTCAGGGCAATCTTTACTTACAAACTCACACAGGTACAAGGAGCATGTAGAAGGCTAAAGAGAAAGTGCTTGGAGAGCTACAACCAATTAAATAATTGGCATTTTCCTAATATTTGGAGAAAACTATGAATCATCTCTTATTATGATATAGGATTATTTACTAAAAATAACAGCAATTTCTCAATATATTTTAACCCCTGCTTCATCTTTCACAACCCCTTGAGATGGGCACTGCAAGTTTTGCATCCTTAGCTGAAAAGAAAGAAGGGCATGAGCTCCTCAGATATTTTATTTTGGTTTTTTTTTAAATCAAAGAATGAAGGAGTACATAGGAATTCCAAATGTGCACACAAGCGAGGCTCTTTCATGTTCACACAGGCAGAACAAAAACAACAAGAAAAGAATCCCTGCAGCAACTAATTCTCTGTCCTCTCATGTTGAAACTTAAGAAAAAGCAGAGTCAATATCAGAGAAGTCAATTCACAAAAAAGTCTCCGACTGTCCAGTGGAGTTCTTTGTTCATGGAGCTGATCAAAGTCCTCGGATGGAAGAGGGAGCAGGAGCTGTCGGGAAGCAAAGCCCTGTTCCTGTGCTTTAACAGCAAAAACCAATGAGCATATTCCACGTGTTCTGTCCAGCAGCCATCCAGGTCCTCTTGTGTCAGCCAGGGAGGCTCCTAAAAACCCAGCAATGGAAGGCTTTGTGTAGGGATTCCATTGAGGTTTGGGCTTCCGCTGTTACAGTCACCTGGAATTTTACTTCATGGCACAATAGAAGTAATATAAGTTCGTGTTCCTTTGCTGAAGTGTGGTTCAACGTGAAGGAGATACATCCACACCCAGAGTTTGCCTGGCTCTGAAGAGCCTTTGCTTATACACAATTTCCTGTAAATAGATATATATTATTTACTTATTTCCATATTATATTTATAAATAAATAAATAAACAGTTTTTCCTGTAACTGAAATTCCTGTGTTGTGGGAGAGTGCTCAGCCATTACAGATTGCTTGGAGGAGTGGAGCACTCAGGCTTGTGATCTTATGTTTAAAATTCATATTTTCCCCTGTACATCTTTTGCTTGACTTGCACGGAATCTGCTTTTTTATGTTGTTGCTCTGATTTCCCCTCCGAAATCAGAATGAGCAAGCCTTTAGCTTATCACTGAGTAGCAAACCACCTGTAAAAAAATTTATGCTTATGCTTTACATCTATGAATGTGCATGTAAATGTAAAATATAAACTTATATTTTACATATATATATGCATGTGTGTATATATATGTATGTGTATACATATATATGTGTGTATGTATATATATACATATACATAATGGTCTTGCCTAATAGTTTATTAGTAAATATTGTCTTCTTATAAAGAAAAAAACAAAAGGTAAATATAAGAATGTCCTCAAATTATTCTGCCAAGTAAAATGGTCACAAAATCATTAATAGCCACCACAGAAACTATAAAAGCTGTTGCAATAGCTCTGTCCACCAGGCTGCTGTTAATTCCTGGGTGAAGTTTAGGAAAGAAGGATAAATGGGACAATATGGCTCATGAAGAGAGTGCTAGAGACGAAAACAAAACAACATTTACACCGAGTTTTTCTTACATGATGTTAAGCCTAGGCTTAGAATTAATTCTAGACCAGGTTCATAATTTTTTTCTGCAGTGTTTCAGAATTTCAGAAACCTTTAAACATTAACAGATGACAGAGCCCCAGTGAGACATCAGAAACAGGATTTGAGTTGTGCTGTTTTGACACAGGCAGCCTGGCCCACTAAAGCAGGAACCTGGAACAAAATCCCAACCTCACAGGGACATATGCATGAAACAGCAACTGAGAGAACCCAAAGTTCTTCTTAATAAGAAGGCATGCATAAATAAAATAAGACCAAACAAACAAACAAAACCCAATTTAAAATAAAAAAATTAAAATAAAGTAAAATAAAATTAAATAAATAGGTATTCTGATTTTTTTCATTTAATCAATTATTACTTTGCATGTCTGTAGCCCAGCATAAACTCTAAAGGCACAGGGTGAAGGAAAATGTGTTGTACAATCTCCTTGACTTTCCGTTCAAAGCTGAGATTTGAGCTCCTGATCTAGGTGTGTGCACAAACCAGGGACAGGAAAAAAAAAGAACTTTGCAGTTTGGAATAATTTTGGGTCTGTTTTAAAAATCTGAAAAAATTTTGTGAACATCTGCCTAAGACATATGAAATGCACTTAATTGTGCCAGCTGAGTTCTTTTCAATAAGAAATTGGAGCTAATCAAGTGTGCCATTATCTGCTGAAGATGCCAGAGGCTTGCTTGTTCTTTTATTCTTCCTTGTAAACTGGGAGAGGGTGACTGAATCTCCTTGTAAAATTTTCTGTTGCTCCCAGAATGTTTACAATTTATCCTTAATTAACCACAAAATGATTCTGTAATCAGTGGCAAAGTTCAAAACTGTAATAAGTAGGCTTTTTGTGAGTGTATTTTTAAACTAATTCATTGTGGTTTGTTCTCAAGCCTTCTATGGTTTACAGAAGTAGAAAAGGCTGATTAATTTCAACATAATCTGGAAGGGACAATGTATCAAATTATGGTGTCATGGAATCACGGGATGGTTTGGGTTTCCCTGGAATTGTTCCAGGCCAGGTTGGACGGGGTTTGGAGCAACCTGGGCTAATGAAAGGTGCCCCTGCCCATGGCAGGGGGTGGCACTGGTCCCAACCCAAGCAATTCTGGGGTTCTGTGATTTCTCGAAGCATCAAGGATGTGTTTCTAAATCCATCAGAAATGCCCTAAATCTGTCTGCAGGTATTTTAAACAGGGAATGTTATGGTCGTTGTTGGGAGTTTTGACCAACAGCTGAGCACTGGGAAACACAGAACAAATGCACTGTAGTGGAGACAGGACATTTTTGACATGTGCCAAGAGTTAAACCTCCAGAACAGCTCTTTTCATTCTCTGTATGAAGGTCTCTGTGCAGTGGATTGGTCAGGCTAGGACACAGCACCTGGAATCAGCTGAAAATGATCCAGGTTGCATTAAAACTAAAGTAAGCAGACAATTATCAGATGTCTCTGTTAGTGTGAATCTACAAGAAAAATATTCAACATTTATTTCTTGAGATATAGTAATAAATTTTGGCTGAACTAAACCATTATTGGTGCATTTTTTCTTGCTTTCTGTACTTTCAGAATACTATAAAACAGTGATAATTCCTAACTGTCTGAGCAAATGCACAGGATGCCAAGCTGAGAGGTGCAGTCTGTACAGTAGAAGGAAGGGATAACATCCAGAGGGACCCTGACAGGACCCTGGGAAGTGGGTCCACACAAATCTAATGAAGTTCAAAAGGTCTGGAGCAAGTTCCTGCATCTGGGCAATGGCAGTGAAGACTGGGGGATGAAGGGATTGGGAGAAGCTGTGCCAAGAAGGATTTGGGGGTGCTGGGGGGTGAAAAAGTGGCCATACCCCAGCAATGTGCTCAGAAATCCCCCAGGCCCCGAGCTGATCTCCCAGCGTGGGCAGCAGGAAAGGAGGCATTCTGCCTCTCTGCCCCGCTCAGGTGAGACCCCACCCACAGAGCTGCCTCCAGCCCTGGGACCCAGCACAGGAAGGATGTGGAGATACTAAAGCATGTCCAGAGCAGGCCCACAAAAATGATCAGAGGGCTGGAATAGCTCTCCACAGGCTTTGAGTATCCTGCTCCCGTGACGGATGTCCCTGCCCGTGACAGGAGGGCTGGATTAGATGAACTTTGAAGCTCCCTTCCAACCCAAACCATTCTAGGATTCCATGATTCTAAACTCCTTCATTACTTGTGGTATTTTGTGCCATCACTTTTATACCAAACTGCTGTAATGACACTCTTACCAAGCACTATTTTCTCTTCCAGAATCCCAGAGTTGCTTTCTGCTCTCACTTACACTAAATTTCATACAGTGTCACAAACACCAGCAGGGAGTGTGGAGCCAGATGCAAGAAGATTCAGATTTAAGTATCTTTTTTCTGTCTTGTTTCTATCTTTTTTAATAATTTTTCTCAGCAAGTTCTCCACAGCACCCAGCTGGTGTTGCCAGTGGCTTAGAAAACAGGAGCTGTCTGTGTATTCAAATGGGAATTGACAGGAGTAAATATTGAAGGAGCCCAAATACATTCTTGAGACATATGCCATTATAAGCAAGCTTAATAAAAATAAAAGCATATTTTGGAAAAAAAAAAAAAACCCAACTTAAAAGGACTGGCACATTAATAAAAAGAATAGCCCTTGGCAAGGGCAAGGTGTCTGATGCAACTCAATAATGATATTCATGGGGTGTTTAATGAACCCTATGCTATTGTGATATAAGGAAAAAAAACTGCAGAAGTGTTAAATGGAGCTTGGGGCTGTTTTGCAGATTTCTCCAAGCTTCAATTATTGGGAGTCTGGAAGGCTGAGGGGAGGAACAGCTAAAGGAAAAAGAGTTTAAACATTAAATGTAACACTTAGAGTCAGCTGCAAAACATCCGTTGTCTTGCACTGCCAAGGCTTGGTTACTGAGCAGCTTGTTTTCTGTGGTCGCATTTCTAAAACTTCTCATAAACTATAAGGAATGGAACCCTGGGAAAAAAGGGATATGCTGGATGACACTTCCTGGATTAGTTAGCACCATGACCAACACCCGGGTGTGGGGAGTGTCACCGTGAGCAACGCTGTGCCCAAAGGATAGTGTTCCATGCCAGGGGCAAACACCTTCTCTTAATAGAATATTCCAAGCTGGAAGGGGCCCACAAGGATCATGGAAGTCCAGCTGCCCTTCCCAGCGCACAGAGAAGCAGGGCTGGCTGGGGCTGACAAGGCTGTGCTTTGCTCCTGGTGCTCCCTCACTGCCTTAATTCATATCCCTGCTCACACCCACAGGTTCCTCAGCCCCTGGAGATGACCTTGATCCTCTCCAACATTAAATATCTATAAACTGGGGTCCTTCTCATCCAGCCTTCAACTTAAATTTGAATATTTCCTTATTCTGGTTTCCTCCTCCACTAGTCCAGCCAGCTGGTGCAGTTGGGAGTTTGCTGATGAATCACACATAGAGATGAACAGAGTGTGAACTTTCAAGAAACATTTAAAACTTAGCATAGTTTTTCGTGTGTTGGGGGATGTTTTGCTGGATATTGGGAAAAGGTTCTTCCCCTAGAGGGGGCTGGGACACTGAACAGGCTCCCCAGGGAATGGGCATGGCCCCAAGGTTGCCAGAGCTCCAGGAGAGTTTGGACAGCGCTGCCAGGGATGCACAGGGTGGGATTGTTGGGGTGTCTGTGCAGGGCCAGGGGTTGAACCTTGGGGGTCCCTTCCAACTCAGGAGATTCTGTGATTCCATGTCCTTAACCAGAAATTCTCCCAAAACAGATGTCCCTGCCATCCACATAGCCTTGCATCCAGATCTCCTTAGACAAGCACATCTCTATGCTGACAGCTTCCAATTCCTTCAAATCTCCCACTGCAGGCTCATCATATTTAATGCATTACACCTGCTACTCATGAATATTTTACTGTGTCATTTTTATGAGTAGTAAACAGTGGGAAGAAGAAAGCCCAGAGGAAACCTTTCCCAACCTGCAACTGCAAAAGTGCCAGCTTTGACTTTCTGCGGTGCCCTCATACCTGGGACTCTATCTTGGAGTTAATAAGGGGGGTTAATATTTGCAATTATTTCTAAACCTTTCTGTCCAGATTACCAGCATATGCACTGTGTGTGCTGGTGAGGTTCTTTTCAGAAAAAATAGACATATAATTTGTATTCTCTACAAATAAAAAGCCACATCCTTGGGTAATAAAAAAGGACTAAGGGCCATTGGATTGAGCAGAGAGGTGTTGACTGAGAACATGAGAACTCTGATTCAAGGTTTTCCACTTGTTAGATTGAAATAATGTTAAGAGGTCTGTTATAATGGATTATTTCCATGACAGTCCTCCAAGCTATGGCTTGGGGGGAGCTATCCAAAGCTGTCTGTCTACTGTGGCTAATCTCCAGTCACTTTGTGCCTTAATCCCATTATTTTTCTACATGTTTTTCCCTTTCATCCCATAATTTTGCATAAAGTACATTTGTCAGTTTACATGTCCATATGGAGTGCAGGGTTCAGTTTATGAAAAAGGCTTCATTTTGAGATTTGCACATTACCCAACTTAGCATTGAAAGTATTTTCTCCTCCTGACAAATGTTAGATTGGAAAGATATATTATGCAGTAAAGTCCAGGGAAAAATGCCAAATCTGCGGGAATTTAGCATCATGAACATATAAAAGTGACTAAAAAGTAACTGCAACATTTATGCTCTCAACTTGGAAGTATGGAAATAAACTTTAACTTAGAACCAAACAGCTTCTGCCTTCAAGGAGTCTGACATTTGCATCCTTAATAGTCCCAAGATTTCTAACAGCAAATCCAAACAGCCCTATCTGCACCCTGAAAAGTGAAGATATAAATACAGATACATACAGACATATGTTTCTATATTCATTACTTAGAAACAGTTTTAACTGCTCAGAGCCCATGGCAAGATGAAATTTTTCCATGGGTATTTAAAAAGAGCTGCAAAATGTGTCATCAGCGATGTATTGCTGATCTGTTTCATGCCTAATAATCATATTTAAATAACTAGATATTTCCTAAACAGCGTTTTCCTTAGAGCCTTTTAAATGCAGCAATGTGTCCAGCAGCATTAGGGATTATTACCCAGAAGAACTTGTGAAGTATACAAGGAAAATAAACCCCCAAATATTAAACATTGGCAACAGCAACATAACTACCCAATTGATTTCACTAAGTATTTTTTAAAGTCTTGTTGCAATGATTTTTTTCAAAGATTTTTCTCCTGCTATTTTACTATGGAGACCCATTTTGTAAAATGAAGTGATGAAGTTCTGTGTTTATTTCCAATAAATTTTTAGGGTAAAGGATCTCAAGTAAAATGAAGATTTGCTCTTTGTTTTGGGGTTCATCCTTGATGCAGCCCCTAGATGAGCTGAGATCATATAATCTACCATACATTTTACAGAGAATCCCACAACCGCTGAGGTAGGGAGAGGCCTCCAAGGCCATCAACTCCACCCTGCGCCCAATCCCCACCCTGTCACCAACCAAGAGCACTGAGTGCCACCTCCAGTCCTTCCTTGGACACCTCCAGGGACGGGGACTCCAACACCTCCCTGGGCAGCCCCTTACAAGGCCTGACTACCTNGCCTCTGTCCCCAGCACCCCCAGGGCCTTTCCTGATGGGCACTGTCCAACCATGTTAAAAACATGCACCTGTTAGAAACAGGCCAGTGAGCCTTCCAGTGGGGGTTAATACTGACTTTGGAGAAAGGTGGGACACACAGCCTGTGTCAGGGGAACTGCATGGGGACAAACCCAGTGTGACTGAAAGTTATAAAATTTCCTGGTTGCTTGGAATAAAATGGGGAGAGACCAGCAGAGTCTGCCAAGAGATAGAGAGACATCTGCATAAAAACAATGTCTAAACCAATCCTGAAGGTCCAAGGGAAGCCTGTGGGGCATCTCATGATGTGAAAGCTCAGGGAGAACGTGTATCCACAGACCCGTGAATAACTTGGAATGCAGAAGAGAAGACTGCAGCAAAAGGGAGAGGAAAAGTTCCCCCTGTGAGAGGAGATGTACCTGGATATTTATGTCTAACACCCCGGATATCGAGTTCACAGGGATGGTTACACCTAAGGTGTTTTGCAGTTGTTGTGCCCTCCTTTGGGAAAGTAAATTAAAACCTGTGTGCATTAAAATCCTAAAGGTGTGTCCAGACCTTGCACTCCTCACCATGGAAGTTTATCCTCCAAAATGCCTACAGAGTTTTTCAAAAGTAGAACAAGAACATTCAGATCAACATTAGATGACAAGGAGAAAATTAGTTTCAGAAATTAGATCCTTGGAAGAGTTCTGGACCAAGAAAAATTTTAATCAGCTAAATATTTTCCATTTGACATGTAATTAAATGCTGTATTTCATTTTAGACCTAATTAACTTTTTAAAAATCAATGAAAAATGAAAACACTACTTTAAAACGAAAGGGGATGTTCCATTTAGAAATACTGAAACATTTCACATAAGCCCCCTGTCCCAAAATGAAATTAATGACTCCATTTTATCTGTGCTTATTGATAGCTTTGTTCATGCAAAACATACATTTCAATGAACTTAGTCTTCAAAAAGTTGTACCCACCTCTGTAGAGGGTCACTCTTAAGTCTTCTCAAGAAATTTGTTGTCTTTGCCCAAATTGCTTAAGTTATGTAACCATTACCTGGGACTACATATGAAAAACAGTGCCCTAAAAGTTACTCAGATGTGACACAATATTTGGAAAATAAACCCAAACCAATACAAGTATATTGCATATTACTTTTTGCCTCTTATGTATATCCTAGAGAAAGTTTAATGTAAATATCAGATTCTGCAGGCTGGAGCCAGGGACCTTTAAGTGCAGAAATGCATCAGCAGCTAATCATTGTAGCCAAGGATCGGAGCAGTTTTCAGCACGCTGAAAGTTGATGGTAAGATCTGTCTGCACTGGGAAAGTGCAGCATGATAACCCGATGCAGATTTGGTCGAGTCCTTGCTAAATATAGCAAAGCTCTAGAACACGATATCGAGAAAAATTACATGTGAGTTGTGAAATGCTATTTGCAAAAGATCCAGACGTGTTTCCCTGTGCCCCATGCCCCCTGCCCTCCAAAAAACCCACCCAAAAATCCAAACAACACAAACTCACAAGGCAGATGGATCAAGCACTCAGTGATCTGCTTGAAAATCAATGGAGAAGAGATTTGCATAATCCTGTGCCCTGTGCTCTGAGATGGCCCTGCTGGAGCAGGGAGGTGGCACCAGATGAGGCACTGAGGGCCCTTCCAGCCTGACCCATCCTGGCATCCTGTGATCTCTTTTTCCAAGCCTTTTGTGAAGGTTATACTAGCTCATACCAATCCATTAATGATATAATCATCTCTGGCTTGCTCTAAAAGTTTTTGTTTCTTTTGTGACATCATTAAGTAGACTTTCCTAGGTGCGAAAATGACCAGGAACCCTCCTATTAAATACGTTAATATTAAATTGTTAAATTAATATTAAATAATATTAAATAATAATGAACCTTACTAAATCATCAAGAATCCTGTCTTGTGCTCGCCCACACTCTGAAGTGCGGCAACGCCTATGAACCTGGAAAGTCTTGGATTTCATATCCGCATTTCTTGTCAAAAGAGAAATTGTAAAAGGAAATTAAGGATAATGAACTTGTGTTTATCTGGCACTGTAGGGAATCAGTCATTTATACTACCAGGCCCTCTGGCATAGAGTAGGAGAAAGGCTGCTAATTAACAGTGGTTGGTTATTAATCACACTTATTCCCTCTCCATTCACTCCATGAAGTACTTGCACTACAAGTGCTTTCCTTACTTGGAGAAGAGCAGCTGCATCTACTCCTGTGTATTCAAACAGACAGATGTTAGAAGGACCTTAATTTTCATATATTTGTCTGAAAAAAGGTCTTATTGTTACAGTCTCAATCTTAAGACTAATGCTTCTTAAAGATAATGCTTCTGAAACGCTTCTGAAAATAGAGCACTCAAGCACTCCCAAGGATAGTAAATAAATTCATTATAGGTACATTTAGAAGATAATGCATGGAAAAACAAAACTGTGACTGGCTCTACACCGATCACTCTTGGGACAAGCAGCCCATGAGAGGTCATCTCAACAGAGAGAGAAGCCAGACAAAATCGTAGAAATTAGTAGGGAAAGGCAGAAGTGCAAAATAACCTAGGTTAATTCCACTGCTCAAATCCAAGTGTATGTATAGCTAACACATTCCCACAAAATCCCAGCACTGCTGACGTGGGGAGGCACCCCTGGAAGTGACCCAGTCCAAATGCATGGTCAGAAAGGACCGGAGCAGACTGCCCAGATTGTGTTCATCAGGTCTCTGAATAGCACCATCGCATATCCAGAGTGGCACAGGCTGCCCAGGGAAGTGGAGGATTCACCATCCTTGGAAGTGTTCAGGAAATAAGTGGATGTGGCACTCGGTGATACAGTTTAGTGACATGGTGGTGTTTGGTCAAAGGTTGGACTTGATGATCTTGGAGGTCTTTTCCAACCTAAATGGTTCCACGATTTTATCATTCTCTGATCTGTGGATGGTGAATTCACAGCCTCTCTGGGCAACCTTCACCAGTGTTTGATACCTCTCATGATAACAAATACATAAATAACGAATTAAATTACTTAAATTTAAATAGTATTTCTATTATTTCACTTTGGACCCACTGCTGCCTCATGTCCTGTCACTGGGCACCACTGGAAGGGCCTGATCTATCTCTTCTACACCTTTTGATTGGGTATTTATACACAAAAAGGGAGGGACAAGACTCCCCAAGTTTCCCTTTCCCCAGGCAGGGCAGTCCCAGCTCTCTGAGCATCTTCTTGTCCCCAGCCCAAGACACAGCTATGCTGGAGGGATCTCACCAGTGCCAAATGTGGAATCGCAGACTGGTTCAGGCTGGAAGGGCCCTCAGAGGGTCACTGGTGCCACCTCCCAGCTCCAGCAGGGCCATCCCAGAGCAGAGGGCACAGCATTGTGTGCACACAGCTCTGGAATATCCCCAGGGAGGAGACCCCACAGCCTCTCTGGACAATCTGCTCAGGGCTGGGCCCTGCCCAGGGCAGGAGTTCTGCCTCCTGTGCAGGGGAATTGCTGGGCTCAGGCCCTGCCCGTGGCTCTGGTGCCATTGCTGGGCCCCCGGAGCAGAGCCTGGGCCCTGCCCTGAGCCCTCCCTGCAGCCAGGGACAGCCAGGGCTGAGGGCCCCTCTCAGCTGGGGCTCCTCTCGAGGCTGAGCAGCCCCAGCTCCCTCAGCCTTTCCTGGGCACCGAGATGCTCCAGGCCCTTCCTCAGCTGCGCAGCCTCCGCCGGCCCCGCTCCAGGAGCTCCCTGGCCCTGCTGTGCTGAGGATCCAGAGCTGGACACAGAACTCCAGAGGTGCTCCCAGGGCTGGGCACAGGGGCAGGATCATCCAGAGGTGCCTCCAGGGCTGGGCAGAGGGGCAGGATCCCTCCCTGACCTGCTGGGAATGCTCTCCCCAGAATCCCAATGGCCCCTGGGCCCCCAGGACACTGCTGGCTCACGGACCTACTGGAAATGCTCCGCTGGTTGAAAACTCCTCAAGGTCAGCATAATAATAGGAAGAAATGTCACGTATGTTGGTATTGTCCTTCCCAAACATGAGGAGCATCCTCTCTCTCAGTTCCTGAACTGAGTGGTATTAGACAGGCAGAGTTGTTTTCACCTCTCAAGGCCATTTCCACGTTCAGGTGACTTCCCAAACACTTTGCAGCATTAGGGATCATACTTGAGTGTAATTTTACCCATTTTTGAATTGATGGTTATTCCATGCAGCTCGACAGGCCAGAACAAGAACTGAGGAATATCTAATTCCTACTTTGCTAATGATCAGAAGAAAATAGCACCTCCAAGACTGGGAGGTTATTACCTATTTTATGTTATGCTATTGACCTCATTAAGCTCAAACCCAGAAAATGATAACTGTCCATGGAGATTGCAATTTCCCAATGTGTTACCTCCTTTCTTCATCAGATTAAATATTGTCTTATTTAATGCAATATAATTGCATGGAACAATTTATTTCAGCATTCGCTTGATAGACATGTTACTGCTGTGTGCCAGTGTAAATCCTAAGTCTAGAACTAAGCATTAGATCAGCTATTAAAATTAATAGCAGACGTGGGCAAACTTCATATAAGCAGAAACACAGCTGGAAGTTGGTGGGAATGTGGCACACACGCCCATGTTAAGTCTGCCATGGTGTTACTGTGCTGAACTCCAGAGAAAAAAAAATGCTTTTAATGGCTTTAGAAAATTATGGAGTGAAAATTAAAGTTACAGTAGTTGAAATTTATCACGTTTTTTACATATCTATCCTTTTTTTTTTCCTTTTTTGTCCTGAAAGCATACATACCCACAAATAGTCACCCTTTGTTTTCAAAAAGAACTCAGATTCATTTAGCTTGGCAGGCCCTTCCAATGCATTCTAAAGTTTATTAACATAGCCTTGACATTCCTTAAGGAAATCTATCTAATCTTTCCGCACACATATATTTTCTCCTTTCTTCATATCCATCTGCTCATCCAGTGAAATATGAGGATATTTCTTAGTTAAAAGTTTAGTACTTTCAAGGTTTTGGCTGGCACAGCTCTGTCCCTCAGCTGGGTGATGCCAGTTGAACCATGCCCTGAAGAATTCTGTGACCTTTAACATAATGGAACTTCATAACCTCCACCGTCTGCTACACAGAAGAGTAAATCACAGTGTAGTTGGGGAAAACCAAAAAGGAGTGGGTAATGCGGTCTCAGAAATGTTAAAGAGAAGGTTTTATTTTCAAATACACTGAAATTTTCTTGATTTGGATACCCAGGGATGGTCAAGAGCAGATGGTCTCCTGACCCTGAGAGGGTCGTGTTGAGGATGACTGGACAACTCTGGAGGTCAAATCGTTGATGGTGGAAGCAGCGTTTTGGTTTCTATGGTCACACAGGAATCTTTGAAGACTGTCAAGTGCATGAGAGACAAGAACCACCTGGCAAAGTGGGACAAAGATACCTTTGTCAGGTTGGCCCATCTGGAAAGGAGATCTCTAAACTAGGAACTGGCAAATGAGCCAGCTCAGAGCCAGGAGAGGACAGACCGACATGGGCAATATTAAATGTTCCAGGCAAGGCTGGATGGGACTTGGAGCAGCCTGGTCTAGTGGAAGGTGTCCCTGCCCATGGGAGGGGGTGGAACTAGATGAACTTTAAAGGCCCTTTCCAACCCAAGCCATTCTGTGAATCCATGATTCCATGATTGTGGTGACTGCACTACAGACCTTTGGATTGGGAAGAAGTAGATGAACCCCTCATTTTTGCAGGAATTCCAACAGGAATCTCATGAAATTCAGCAGTAGGAAGCACTAAGTCCTTCCAGTGGAGATAAACAAATCCATGCACTAGTCCATGCTGGGCACCACATGGCTGGAAGAAGGAAGGACCTGGGGGTCCTGGTGAACACCAAAGCTGAACAAAGGTCCTTGTGCCCAAAGGCAGCCAGTAGCCTTCGGGAAGAGCAGAGTCAAGGGAAGATCTTTCCACATCACACAGCACTGGGATACCACAGCTGGAGTGATGTATCCAGTGCTGGATAAGAGGGAAAGGGACTTAGCAGGGTTAGTCCAGCAAAGGACTTCATTTGATGTCGCTTTGAGGAAGCAGCACAGGAAAATCTCCAGATATCTTTTCCAACCTCAACTATCCTATGATCCAGACATTCTGCCATGTTATTATCCTTTAAGTTTGGTGGAAGCTGTCCCTGCTCATGCAGGGGAAGTTGGAAATAAATTGTTGTTAAGGTCTCTTAACCACGCTGTTAACCCAAAACACGCCAGGATTCTGAGATCAAAGCAATTTTCAAAGTAGCATCTGACGTGGGAAAAAACCCTGAATGTGCAAAATTTTGTAGGTGGAGCACCAAACATTTTTCTGATAAGAAGCTATAAAGTATCTGGTAACAACCCTTGCAGGATAAAAGCATGTGAATGTTTTAAATATTTTGATGAAACCATCTGTGAACGTCCAATGCTTCTATTATAGCAATTCTCTCAAATATAATAGCTGGGAAGAATTACAGTGAAATAAAAGCACTCATCAAAGTAAGTGTTAAAATAGGAGCATTTTTGACAACAAATGTTCTTTCAAGGGTGAGAGCTGCGGGTCCACAAACCATTAAATCAATGAAACTTTTAAGTAAAATTTCGGAATCATATCAGTTACGTAGCGGGTACACCTGCAAAATATATTTTGCATTCAGCTCAGTAATTGCAAGACATCCATCACTTCTGAATCTTCTCACCAACAAATTGCATAAAGTCCTCTGTATTCTCCAGCCTGTGTTATTGTACCAATATCTTATTTCTCTCGGAGATAATTTATGTTGCTTCTCTCAAGGATGTGTTGCCAAGCCATTATTCACACATTTTGCTACTATAAAAAGAACAATGTGCAGACAAGTCCTGCACTTCTTTCTGGAGGCAGAGACACTGGGGCCAGATCTGAATTTATGGTGGTGAAAAGTTTATATTCTAGTGCCAAAGACTTCAAAAGCCTTGCATTTGGTCAGCTCTGGAGCTGTTGGAAATTCTAGTGTTTTTTGAAAAATAAGCATTTAGTCATCACAATTACTAAGGTGAATGCCTGCTCCAAGACTATAAGGAACCAGCAAATCATAAAGATGAGTAAAGTCTTCTCCTCCAAAGGGTACAGTGTCAATAAAAAACCCGAAAGTGAAAAATGTATAAAGAGTCATAAGAACATCTGGTTCCAACCTAGAAATAATTTTCATTTACAGTAATATAAAACCTTTCTGGGTTATTGTAACACTGCCCTTTCCAGCTGCATCTCTCGTACAGGGCAGAGACATTATCTGCCTGAACAAACAAAGGTGGGTGAAGCATTTGGAGTGCAGTTCTCGTGCTGTAGAGGTAAGAGAAACCAGACTATTGCATGATTTATACACACCTGCATAAACAGTAAACAATAGTCACCTGTGAGCATCCATTGTTTAAATGATGATGTTCCAAAACTATGGAAACATGTCTACCAGGAATATTTATCTGTCCAAGTTGTGGACTCCCTGTCCCTGGAAGTGTCCAAGGGCAGGTTGGACAGGGCTTGGAGCAACCTGGGATAGTGGAAGGTGTCCCTGTGCATGGCAGGGGGTGGCACTAGATGGGCTTTAAGGCTCCTTCCAAACCAAACCATTCCAGGATTTTACGATCCTACTATTTACCCAATTTCTTTTCAAGTTAGTAGAGTTAAAAACTGTAAGTAAAGCAAAAGAAAGAGTAAATTCATGGAACAGCCTAAACCCATCACAAAAAGTATATAACGCATTCATGGCTGCAAAGCACTTCCTGTGGAAGCAAGACAAATCACTTCTTAACCCCTATAAACTTCTCAAGAACAATCAGGGACTGTCAAAGGAGTTGCAATTATTTACAAATCTGGGTGTCTTTCTC
The DNA here is from genome assembly GCA_013398055.1 of Ifrita kowaldi. Lineage (NCBI taxonomy): Eukaryota > Metazoa > Chordata > Aves > Passeriformes > Cinclosomatidae > Ifrita > Ifrita kowaldi. Next base: position 222,564 of record VZRS01012080.1, on the reverse strand, counting down.
CTTCCAAACATGAAATTTATGTAAGAGCTTTAGGTGCTATTTCACTTTGATTGTCTTCCCACTTTTACATTTTACCCTCAAATAAAATGTTGTTAATTCAATGTGAAAATGATGCAATGTCAGAGAAAGGTCTTTCACACATATTTCTTGCTCTTTATTTTTAGACAGCTAAACATCCCAAATACCTACTACCAGGTTCCCTACCTTGGAGTATCGATTTTTGCTTTGCAGTGGTTGTGGTGGTGGGGTGACCTTGGCTGGCTCTGGGATACCCAGGTGTCCTCTGCTCTCAGCCACAGCAATATTTGCCCATATTTTCCCATATTTGCCCATACAAAACCTTTGCTAGAAGGCTTCAGTAACCATTAAACTTTGCCTGCAAGGCAAATGATAGCTTATGGGGTTTTTGCCATTGTTTGTACATAAAATTTCTATTTAAAAAATAACAAAGATATTAAGCAAAACTGCACTTTTCAGGTTCAGGAAAATTAAACATTACACTATACTTTTTATTATACTTTTTATTATTTTATTATTACTAGAGAGAAAGATAATGCATCCCCAAAGTTTTACTAAAGGAGTTGAAAAGGCCTCTTATGGAAAATATGTCCATGTTTATTGTTTTACCTTTTTCCACTCCTATGAAATAGGTACATTTTCTATTTAATTTGTATTAGCAACAAGCTCCCCATTAAAATCTAAGTTAAGCAAAGAATGAAAAGGCTCTCATGTGTTTTGGTTTATCAACAGGTTTTTACCTTAGCCCAATTTGTGTCAGATCATCACAGTTTTACATAAGGAAGTTTTAATTACTGGAAATGCAAAATTAATAGTTGCCCCCGGTTTTAGAATGATTTAAACAAACACTTATTTATTTAGATCAAAGAAAGCAATTAAAGATATTTGGGAAAATTTTAATTAAACAAAACATATTTGTATTTCTAACCCAAAGCCAATTCAATTGAATGTTGTTTAAAAATGCATTATTCTTGTTCAGGGAGTATATTAATCCTTTAAGTTCCTGGAAAGCTTTAAAAAAATTACTTTCTACTTTGTTTTCTAACTCACAGGACAGGAAGCCAGAATGAAGTGACCTTGTGGCTGCTGGTTTCCTCATTTCTCACACTTGCCACTAAAGCCACTTGCTATGCACTCAGTGTTCTTAAAGGCTCACGAATGGTCACCAGGAGCTCAGATAAAACTCTCAGGAAGGGCCCAGGTGCCAGTTTAAGTTATACACCCTGACCAGTTGTCAACCCTGCATCAATTTAGGGCTCCAAAATCTCCTGAGCTTGATGTGTTTTATCCAAAATGGACATTTCCCAAGGGGTTGGAGCCAGATGACCTTTAAGGTCCCTTCCAACCCAAACCATTCTGTGATTCTGTGACTTTCATCTGTTACTTGGCTTAGCTGCTTCTTGTACAACTGTGTCACCTGTGACATCCTCTGGCAAGAATTCCAGTGCTTCCTTGCCATTGTGTTTTTCCATAATATGTCCCATGGGCTGGCACTGGAACCATTGCCTCACAGCCAACAGGCTGGGTAAGAGAGGAGTTCAGAGGGGATGTCAGAGTGGAGTTGTCATCAGGACTTTGGCAGGAGCAAAATTTCTCTCTGAAGAAATCACATCTTGACCCCCTCCTGCCTCCTGGAGTCCTTCTTGGAGTGGATTTCCCTTCTTTGGGATGCACCTTGTTATCACCAATGCAGCCCTCTTCAAACCCAGCATCGATAAAAGCATCACCCAACCTTCCTTTCTTCTACTGACTTTCTTGTGAGGAGTAGGAAGGGGAAGGTGGGTCTGTGGCCATCCCAAGGAGGGAAGGGAAGCAGAAGAAAGTGAGCAGAAAATAGCACAAAGGAAAAGGCATTCTTCTGGACATGGTGGGATTCAGCCAAGGGTTGGACTTGGTGATCTTGAAGGTCTTTTCCAACCTTACTGACCCTGTGATGGCGTATTTCTGCACAGGACACTTCAGGCCCTGATTCCAGCAAGGAACACCCAGCAATGCAAGCTCACAACGTTTTCAGAGAGCCAGTTTCAGGGCAAGGGTAGAACATTAATTTCTCTGTGCTTGGGGCTGTTCAATAGTTCAGGCTTTGCTCAGTGCAATCCCAGTGAGTAGTGCTTTATTCAGGGTCAAATTCGAATTTGAAGGGGAATGGTAAATTATGTTGTTCCCTGTGATGTCTTAGCTGATGGAGCAACATAAGGAATGAAATGCTACTTGGTATGAGGAAACGTTCAGGAATGAACCAGGGGGTTGGAACCAGGTGATGATTAAGGTGCCTTGCAATAAACCATTCTGGGATCCCATGATTATATCTATGTGCATGATATTAAGGCATCTTCAAGGAAAAGTGACCCTGAAAGAATGCTCTAAGATAAAGACACAAAGTAATTCAATTTAAAAAAAAAACAAACTACGAAAGAACAGCCAACCAAACAACTGCAATCTGCTTCATGTACAGCAGGAATTGTGTCTTCACTTTTTGCTATATTGGGTACTTGTACAAAACTTAGTTTGAATAGTTTTTTCCCTTCACTTCTGTAGATTTTAATCTGTATTAGTGTGAAACTAATGGATGAACTAGAAAGGCTCTGTTACAGAGAGACAAATAGATGTAACACCTTGCTATTTACCCAGAGCAGGCAGCTTGTGATTGAGGAGAGAATTGACTATTATGCTATTCTGGCAAACATAAAGAGACATTTAAAAGGCATAACACCAGCTGCCCACAGAAATCCAACACGAAGCAGCACTTTTTCATCTGGTGTTGTACATCTGTTTTCAGTGGCTCATCCAGCACATTCTCCTGCTGAAATAACCACACAAAGAGACAGAAATGGAGCATTAGTGCCAGGCAGAGTTCATCCTACTGCTTCTGGGTAAGACACTGACAATGGACATTAATAGACCAAACCATCTTAGTCTGAGCTGAAAATACCGTTAATATAATTGGTTCCTACATACTGTGAGAAATGAAGTTGCTGTATTAAAATTTAAAACAGAAAATGTCTTCTCCATGCAGAGGAAAAAGCAGTTTTTTAATATTTTTTATAAAATTTTATTTTATATAAAAATTTTCGATTTTTATATTATTGCTCCTTTCTTTTTAGCATCAGTTCTTACATAAAAAAAAAAGAAGGACACCTTCAGGGATGGGAGCTTCACCACCTCCCTGGGCAGCCCCTGACAATGTTTAACAACCCTTTCCATGGAGAAACTCCTCCTGATGTCCAACCTGAACATCCCCTGGCACAGATTGAGGCCCTTTCCTCTTGTCCCATCCCTTGCTCCCTGGAAGTAGAGACCGACTCCCACATGGCTGCACCCTCCTTTCACCATTATTCATACATCTTTCATCATTATTCTTTCCACCAAATTCGATATAGAGAAGAGCCTGTGTGGGCAATACAATTTAATTCATTATTTGTAACATACTGTACTTGTTATGTCAAGTAACACAACAGCTCCTTGGTGCTCACTCTTAACTGCTGACATCTCAAACGCCTCAAAGGCTTCCCTTACCATGCTTTTTTCTTTAAGTCAGGCCTATAAGAACTCCTTAAAAAGAATAAACATGTGAGACAAGGACTACATTATTGGGGAAACAAACCAAACCAATCCAAACATAAAGCAAAGCAGAAATATGATAAATAGTCAAATGTTAGTTAATTTTCATTGTTGTACTTCTGCCACCAAAGGTAAAAAAGGAGAAGGTTTGGTGGCAAGCAAGGATGATTTAGTTCAACTTTTTAACAGGAATAGAAAAGTTCCTTAGGTATATCATACACTGGGCTAAAATGTATTTCGTTTTCAATTACTTGAACAGAGCTGTTTTTCCCATAAATATGGTCTCTGTTTTGTACCTATATAATTTGTTCTGTCGTGTTCTGCAGGAGCAGGGACACATGTCAACAATGTATGACAAAACAGTGCTAAAAAATATTAAGTTTATGTAAAAGGAAATATATCCTCATGGTTCTGCAACTTTTACCTTTTCCAGTAGAAACACAGCCCAATTTTCACAGTGGGAACTCAGCACATCTACAGGATGCTTGAGCACTTGCTCCTTTAGAGCATCAATCAATGTACTTAAATGTTTTTCAGAGCAAAAATGGATTAGAATGCAAATTAAATTGAGTGAATTGGAGACACAATCCAAGTTAGTGGTCACATTACATCGGAGCAACAATTTAATATCATTTCTGCTCCTTCCTGAGTGCTTTTTATTAAGCTGTGTGACAGCTGGCACAGCTGGCCAGGACTGCTCCTTGGCTGTGCATCCTCTCTGCCAATCACTAAAGCAGCAAGGAAAAAAAGCCTTTTCAGTGAATCTAAAAATACTATAATATATACTATAATACACCATCTGAGTGTTTCGAAGTCATTAATATATTTCTCTACCTCAGAATCAATATTGTTCCCTGTTTGAATGGAAGAATAATGATAAAAAGGGCCAAGACAGAAATTTTGTCAATTATGACACTCATTTTCAAGGGTGATGCTGGGACTTGAACAAATAAGCCCTAATGATCCTGTAGCCATACGTGACAATAGGATTTACCTGGCTGTCTTGTTCAGGTGGCTTCAAAAGTTTTAGGGTTCTCCATAATCTTGAGGATGCTCAGGAAAAGGGAGGGAGGAGAGGGAGATGAATCGTTGTTTACAAGGCTGGAGGATTTTCTAGTGTAGTACAGCACGAATAATCTTCTGAAGCAAGAAACACTCTTATTTCTTCTGGGTTTTTTTCTTAATTTCTTTTTCTTTTTTTTTTTTTTTTTCCACAGATAAATATTCTAACTGCTGCAACATCCCTTCTCATTGTATTTGTAGCCCTTTTTCAAGTTCAAGCAATGAAAATATTTTCGTATTTTTTTTCCCAGATACAGGTGAAGGAGCGGGCAAGTCTGAGTTCATCCAGACTCACCTAACCCTGGCAAAACAAACCAGCCTGAGGTGGGGAGGGATGAGGAAAGGTCATTGGAACACTTTGTATTCAGAGCCGTTTTCCTCATCTCCAAAGAAACAAAAACCAGTCAAAATGGTGCAAGGGAAGTTTTAAAGTGTAAAATCCAATGACTTTTTTTTTGTGTAAGGCTTATTTCAATATCTAAATCTAAAATGTTTCAATATGTAATTATTTTATGCTGTGCTCTCATCAGATGTGGGATTACTCTTGGTATTTAACCCATTGGAAGGGCTGACCCTTTCAGTTGGAGTACTAGCAGCTTTCTTTCCCATCTTCCAATATTTAAATGAAAAGATTGATCTATTCAATGATCTGAACATCTTCCTTGGTGTTTTCCAGCTTGCAGCCTAGCACCATATATTCCATTAGGGTTTTTTATTTTATTATTTTATTTTATTTTCAGTATAGCAAGAACCTGGGTTTTTATGGGTGTTAGAACGAGTTTAACCAGTTACCTGGTGTCAACACCAGTGAAGTAACCATAGAATCACAGAATCCCAGAATGGTTTGGGTTGGAAGGGACCTTAAACCCATCCCTTTCCACACCCTGCCATGGCAGGGACTTCTCCCACTATTCCAGGTTGCTCCAAGTCCCATCCAACCCAGCCATCAAACCCTTCCTTTGTTCCCTCACCACATGGCAAAGATGTTCCTTTCTCCAAACTCCCCTGGGTTTGGTCCAGTTTGGTTTCCAAGCTGTGGGAAATGATTGCTGAGTGCTTTGGGAATGTGTTACACCTTCACCACAAGACCATGGTTTCTGCTGTCCCAGGATGTGCATCTGGCCTGGGAAAATAGATTTAAGTCCCACATTTTGCCACATTGCGGTCCTCAGTTTGGCCACAAACCTCTTTACCTCTGTTCTTTTCTGATTACAGACCTACAACTCACAAGATTTAGAGCTCAATACCTATGGTGACTCATACTGATAAATGAGAAACTAAACATTATTTTTGAGAGGAAATAATGACAAAGTTTGATTGCTGTGTTTTTGGTTTTTTGCCTCAATGAAAACATTTCTATTTTAGAAGGATTAAATCAAAAGTAAGAGATTAGCATTAATTTCCTTTACCTCAATAAACACATAATGAGATTACTTGTATTTCCATGAGCTAAGGAATTACGTGTGTCTTCTGCATATGTTCCTTGAGTTCCTGTTTGCAAAGCAAGCAGGAAGTAAAATCGAGATATTTTCCAACTCCATAAATTTATCTTTTTTACTACAGGATAAAGAGAACCTTCTTTAAATATCTAAATGTCAAGAGTTATTCAATTAATACACGCTTACCCTGAGGAAGGTGAGTTTCCACCAAACTGACAATGAAAACTAATCCACATATTTGTATTTAAAAAATAAGTTGAAGAAGGGTTTAGAATGAACTTATTTGAGATGACAGATGAGTTTTGTGAACTCATAAAAAAGTTTAAAAATGTGGGGTTTCTGTATGTCTAGAAATTGTGATGGATAACACGGGCATGTGAGATCGCCTTTGTTTTGTATCAGCTGAAGTAGAACATAATTAATTGCCTTTAAAACCCCTCCTTTAAGTCTCCTGCACTGATGAGAATGTATTTTTAATGCACTTGGAATCTTACACTTTCCACATTTTTCCCTATGCACTTGGTACAAAGTACCTGAAAAACCTGCACAAATTATATTCTGTAAATGCAGCCACTGACTAGAACATAGCATGATAATTAATGCTCATTAATTAGTTTTTTATTTGCTCTCTAACCCCTTGCCAAGGAACGAGTAATCCTCCTAATCCTCCTCCAACAGCCATGTCCTACCAATCCATCTTCTATGAAGTTTGGCAGTGCTGCATTTTATTTCAGTATTCAAAGCAAAATTAACTTAAAAATCACCCAGAAGAGATTTTTCTAGCCTGGAAGCTTTGCCCAATACCCCTGTCTTTTATTACTCTGACCATGCATAACTCTCAAAGCTCAAGAGATTAATGACTTGTGCATTGCTCAAGCCTTGAAGTGACAAAATCTAATATCCCAATCTTCTCCCACATGCTTCCAAAAAATAACACATCAAATAATTGACGAATTGAGATGCACCAATTCTTTCTCTTATCAGCTGGTTTTGCAGCGTAACAATGTCCTCTCATCACTGTTATCTCACTGAAGTGGGATGAGAGTTTTGTGAAACCATCACAGCTTGTGCAAAAGGTTTTTGCCTTGATCTTCATAGAATCATAGATTAGTTTGAGTTGAAAGGGACCTTTTTGAGGTCTTGAGAGCATGGTGCTGGATCACAATGGTATCCCTGAAACACAGGGAAAATCTGTTGTTTTATAGCCTTTTTTTCTTTAAAAGCAGTGTTTATTAAAATCCCGCATCATGGGACTTTGAACACTTAAGACTACAGTTTTCAAAATCTATGTTTATTATATTCAATATATTATTATGTTCAATATATTATTATTTTCAGGATGGAATTATTCAGTATCATTTTATTCAGTATTGTTTTATTCAGTTTATTATATTCAGTATGGAATAAAGAAAAGTTCCTGGTATGGCTGATGTCAGCTCAATATAAACATACATTTGAATATTTCTTGGGTTTTTGTTCCAAACAGGACATTATTTGTGTGAAGTTACAGGGAGAAATGGGACACTCCAGAGTGTCTTACATTGCTTTCCTGTGATAATGCCATTGCCAGTGGCTTCTGCATCACTACGATCCTTTTTTCCCCCAAAAGAATCTTGTAAGTCAATATGGAACATAAAACCCTGAAAGAGCAGCAAGTTAAAATATTTGTCTGCCTGCTAGAGCAAATTAGAGTAATTACTACAAAATTAAGAGCTGTTGTACTGCTAGAGTCGAGAAGTAATTTTTTTAATTACATTTCCTTGTGGAAAGGATGTATTGTCTGAAATCTTAAAGCATTCCTGGGAAAAGTTGTGTTTTGCACTAAGTTGGGCCAGAACAAGCAGGACTAAGCACAAAATTCTTTGTCACTGCATCTGCTCAACTCTCCATTGCCTTTTGCTTGCAGGGCACTCTCCAGGTGCTGAGTGCAATAGAAACTTCAGTGCTCCTAAACTCTCCAATAAAGAGCCCAAACCTGTGAGGCTCTGGGTCAGTGTGATCACAGGTAAGGAAATGTAAACCCCCAAGGACTGAGGGGTGAAATGGGCTTTGGGTGGTCCTTGATCAGGGCTGTAGGGCTGAAGCCCAGCTGAAAGAGCTTTTTGGGGTCCAGTGGGACACCCCCACACTGCGCAATGCCAGGAGAGATTGACGAGAGAACAGGGGGTCAGGGTAGACCCCAGTTCAGCTGAGCAAGTCAAAAAAAGTATTTTTTAAATTCCTAAACTGACCTCTCTGAGGGTATTTGGGAACTGAAGCCTCTGTTCCTAGGACAAAAATTTCTTCTGGCAGAGAGGATCGTGGTTTCAGATACAAGTATTTACATTTTTCCCAAGTCCAAGCTGATTATTCTCTCTGTGAATAACAGCAGTTGAGGAATTATCCAGGCCTCTCCACAGACTCATGGTAGGTAATACCTCAACTTCCTAAAGGAAGGAAAGGTTTTTTTCCTTTCTTTAAAGAAGACTTTAAAGAAGTTCCTTTAAAGTCAGAAACTCTGTTATTATTTTCCTTAAACTCAATAAGAAATTATGTTGAAAGGTTTTCTTGAAGCAAATTGAAAGACGGCTCCTCCCAGGGCCTCAGCAGTTCAATACAGTAATCTTTGACCTTTTATTTCATGAAAAGCCTCAGTGTAGATTTTTTAGGAATAAATGAATCTCAAATCCACAGTGTTTTTTTTTTTTTTTTTGGTCAGAAAACTATTCCTGTGCTTTGACATAGGTGGCAATTTGTTTCTTGAGGAAAAAGCAAAGCAGATTACAAAACAACCACATATTTGAAATTATTTTTTTGGGGAAAAACACATCATCTGTGCTCAACAGCACATTTCTGCACTCCTGATAAGTATGTGTGAAGTCCTTTAATCAGTGCTTTTCACACACACTTTTGTTCAGCTCTACTTTAGATGGTTAAATAGGTAGTTTGGAATTTGGGTTGGTAGTTTTTTCTATTTAGTGCATATTTTGTCATAATCACTGGTGCTGGAATCTGCTAGAAAAGGAAAATAAAAAAATTGCAATACACGGAAAGCTTTTGCTATTGGAAATCTCCATTTGTTTTTTTACATAATAATTGTGCCTTTTATTCTGAGCTCTATACATCTCTAGGTGGTAAAAAAAGAGAATGAGTAACAGAAGGAAGGAGGTTTTGTGGGTTTTTTTGAGTACAAGGCTGCTGCTTCTGGCTAACTCCAGGACATACACAGTTAAGTGAATTAGTAGATGTTGCCCTTTTCCATTGCAACTTTAAAGAAAATAATTGAGAATCACAGCAGGAGGAAGCCACAGTGGTTGGGCAGATAAGGGCACCCTTCAGAGCTAAAAGAGGAGCTGATGCCTGGAACTGTCCGTGATCCACCAAAGCAGAGAACCGTCGCACTCATGAAACATAAAAGCATAAAAAGTAGGATTGAAAATATGAGTTTGTAACAATAATTGCTAGAGTGACATCAGCACACAAATACAGCATAACTGGGGATAAAATCTAGGGATTTTTTTTTACCTAGTGTCTCAGTAAATGTATTATTGCCATCTCTAGGAACTGGCCTTGGGTCTTATCTCAACTATCCCTGTACACCACTGCAGTGACAGAATGGCAGTCAGGTCCATTATGGGATTGCACTGATAAAACAACACAGAACAAGAGGAAATGGCCTCAAGCTGAGCCAGGGAACGTTCAGATTTGATATCAGGAAAAAATCTCCTCAGAAAATGTTGTCAAGCATTGGCACAGGCTGTCCACGGTGGTGGTGGAGTCACCATCCCTGGAAGTGTTAAAAAACACGTGGATGTGACACCTGGAGTCATGGGTTAGTGGTGAACGTGGTGATGGAGTTGGTTGGTGGCTGGACTTGATGGATAAAGCTCCTTTCCAACCTTTATGATTTTGTGGTTCCACCCCCTGACTGTGAAAGCAACCTTGAGAACTGCCAGAAGGCTGCTTTTAAAGCGTGCCAAAAAGGAGATAGAAGCAGCTAAGAGAAAGCAAATCAAGAGCCAAACAGCCCCTTAGGGCAGCTGCCATGGCCTGGGATACTCATTCCCAGCAGGATTGGGCACTACGGAGTCTGGGAAAGTGCAGCCAAACCTTGAGAACCGCCTAAAACTGAATCATCTTTTAAAGGAGACAATCTCATGATGCCTGAAGTGGCCACCTAAAAACAGAGACTAGACAAGAATAAGGGAATAAAGGTCGGTATTTATTGGAAAGGCCTTCAAAGGTACCCCTGGGGAGCCAGAGGCCGCTGCCAAGATGGACCCCAAGGTGGACGGCAGGTCACGAGTTCTTCACACTTTTATAGGTTTGGTTCATTTCCATATCAGGGTTAATTCTCCAGTTAAAGCTTCAGTTAATGATGTAATTTCCCCAAGCTTGCCCCCCCCTTTAGAGGCTTTTGGTTTATACTTTTTGGGCCTGGGATGATCTGGGTGTCTCTGGAGAGCAGGCCCAGAGAGGCTTTGTTATGTCTGCCTGGCATGAGAGAGCAGAAGCGAACAGGCTACAAGGAACTTCAGAGTTACACACTAGGCAATGCAGGGTTTGAAAAATATAAAAGTTATAACCTAAGGCATCACTCAGATTGGGAAGGGAGGGAGAGGAAAGAAGACGTTGCCTTCAGTTTTGGCTCCCTTGCTCAGTAAGCCCTTGAGCCTGATGTGTCTGACCTCAGCACCCAAAGTCATCGAGAAGGTGGCAGCGCTCTGGGGAAAAACAGAGCCAGCTGGCTCTGGGAATCCTCTGGGGGGCTTTGTTCCTCCTTGCACCTTTGCAGAAGACTCTGTATACCCTGTGAGGAGAAAACTTTGCCTGTCCTGTGAAGCTTTCCCAGCCTTCATTCCCTGCTCATTGAGGGCAGCCTTTCGCTGTCCATTGCCTCCCACAGCACAGCACTCAAACTCCTGGCCTTGCCGTGTCCCTGGGAATACCTGTGATGATACCCTGCCTTATGCCAAGCACTCCTCCTTCCAACCCAAAAGGTCTGTATCTGTGGAAATAAACTCTTGGAATCCCTACTCTGAATTCATACCAATGAAAAAGCCAGGATTTAATGAGTTAATAATTTCAGTGAGCTTTGGGTCTGACTGTTCACTCAATGAAAATGTTACGCGGGGAGAGGTTTTTATGAATTTAGAGCCTCTTGCCATGAGGCTCAAAACTCTCCTTCTAAAAATTCCTGAGATTAAATCTCTCTCCTGTCTTTACTTGAATATTAGAAAGAAGGAATCAAGTGCATATTTTAAAAAACGAGGTGCTGTAAAATAAGCAAAATGGTTTGTCTGTAATAGAAACCTTTTCTCCAACATCTAACACTCTATTACACAACACAAAAAGTGATAGATAACTCTCTCAGAATAAAAGTTTCAGTTTCCAAAAGATGCTGCTCTAATATAGGAGAGAAAAAGGAAGTGAGTAGTTAAAATGCAAAACCTAAGCCTTTGATTAAACGTTTTTAATGATAAATTTATCTGAAAAACGGTCTTATGAAAAATAGTGAAATTTTTCAGTGACTCGCCTTGAAGTGTGATGAATCATTGAAAAGAGAAAAAAAAGTATGGAAAAATAAGTACAAAATAATTAATTAGTGCTGGGTATTTTGCAGAGATTTGTTCAGACTGAAGCAATAATTAGAAGTGAATGCACATGAAAATCTTTACATTTATTATAAAGGAAGGGAGATGGGGGTGACAATCTTATCAAATGCTTAAATAAATGAAAAAAAGATTCAAAACCATGTAAAGATGGAAAAGAAAGAATGAAAGTGTGAAATAGCAATCACACTCTGCAGCTGATTGGAAACCCAAATTCACAAATTAGGCATTATGACTTACAGGATCAAGAAGTTGGAAAATTGACTGTGATTGATGCAGTCCTTAATCAAGACAAATATTGTTCCATGTTAGAAAAATCTTCAATTTCCTAAATAAAAGTCTTGCATCCCCAGTGGAATAGAAGATTTTAAGAACTTGTAAATAACATTAAATTTTATCAAAATGAAATAGTTTATTAGATGGATGAAGCACCTCTGCTGTGAGGAAGGGCTGAGAAAATTGGAGAGGAGCCTGGAGAGGAGAAGCTTCAGGGTGACCTCATTGTGGCCTTCCAGGATGCGAAGGAGCCAACAGGAAACATGGAGAGAGACAATTTACAAGGGTCTGAGTGACAGAACAAGGGGGAACGGCCTCCCACTGCCAGAGGGCAGGGCTGGATGGGATACTGGGAAGGAATTGTTCCCTGGGAGGGCGGTGGGGCCCTGGCACAGGGTGCCCAGAGAAGCTGTGGCTGCCCCTTGATCCCTGCAAGTGTCCAAGGCCAGGTTGGATGGGGCTTGGAGCAGCCTGGGCTGCTGGAAGGTGTCCCTGCCCATGGCAGAGGTGGCACTGGACGGGCTTTAAGGTCCCTTCCTACCCAAACCATTCTATGATTTTCTGATTATTTATTTTCTTTCCCTCTTATTCCCAATGATGCAGCACAACCTCTGCTGTATCAGCACAACTTCCAGGACCCACATGGATTTAGTTCAGGCTTAACTTCAAGCCTATGACCTGGTTTTAACGCTGTTTTGTCAGCCTGAGGACAGTGGCAGGTTACTTTTTTCCTAAGAGGCACAAAATGATGGCATTTAAGCTCTACCACCCATAATCAGATTGACAAACTCCTGTGTTTCTGTTTCTGCCTGTTGTCCCTTGTCCTGTCACTGGACAATTTCAACTTCATGGAAGGAATTTGGTTTGGGCGCAGAATTAGGAACCTCTTTGTAAAAACAAGTCAAACTTCTCACAAAAATACCTGATGAGGTTTTATTATCAAAAAAGATTAAACACGACTTGACTTAGATCTGAATCCATGGAACCACATTTCGAGGGGGTAGAGTGGAATAGTTAAAACATTAATGAGGAACATTATGAGTTTATTGAGCTGTTTCAATTTCTTAATTAGATGTCATAGTTGATTGCAGTAGGTTCAGGATGTTCTGTGTTCTCCACACTAAAACTTCTGATGAAACAATCATTTTAATTATCTTTTTCTGCATTGCTGCTCTGATTTCTGTGCAAAGTTTTTGGACACAAAGCCAATTTTTAAAATAGGGATAACTCTATTAATTTATGGATGTGTGTGTGTAGAATTGATTTGATTTCCAAAATAACTACAGCAACAGAGAGATGCACTGACAAATACCCCAAAGTCTCTGTGTGTCTAGAATACAGCCAACACTTGTTCCACCCTCTTCCCATGAAACTGGAATTGCACAGACTCTTCCTCCATATCTAAATCATTTCACCTTGTGGGAAGAAACAAAGCTTTGTTTGTCATGATCAACAGTATCTATGAACTTCTTGATTTCTCCCACTATAACTAATTAATATATGAAATTATAATTTAAATAAGAGGGGGGGTGAATTCTTTGCCCTCTGCTACTGGTCCTGAAAATTGTAAGGGAATTCTTTTCTCTTCACTCTCCTCCCATGACCAGTCATTTTTTCCCGACGCGTCATTGCCAGGAATGTAATGCCCGAGCAGATGGAGCTCCTGCAAGGTTTGAAATTCACCCTACATTTATGCTAAGTGATGGTTTCAGCCGAGTGAGAATAAAGCAGCTCCACACCGTCTGATCCTGCCTAATGTGCCAGCCCTGCCTTTAAAGTGAATTAACAGGAAGTTCCTCACGTCCCGGCAAGCCAAATTGGGGCCTAGAGAAAGGGCAGTGGGGATTTGATCCCAGACTTTGCAGAGAAGGATATTTCATTTCCCTTTTACATGAAAGAGACGCTCCCCTGACCTGAAACCAGAATTCAAAGCAGAGCCAGGAGCTGCAAATCTGGAGCAATGGAGGGGTTTAGTACGTACCCAAAATGTGCATTAAAAACCAATGCTGATGTTGTTGGACACCAAAGGAAATCTGTCAGATTCAATATATTCATCTTTGACTTTGATGATAGAAATAATTGCAGGTTTAGAAGAGAGAAAATGTGGAATAAACCTTTTTTTTTTTTTTTAATAGTAGCATTTTATCTTGGAAAAATGAGTGTGTGTTCAGGGACGGATGACAGCAAATTGCGAGGGTGATCTCGATCTTACGCTGCTGAAACAAAGGAAATCAAAGACACAAATTTAATCAGTCCTGAAAAATCGAACTGGCAAAACTTGTACGGCAAAAAAAATAAGAGGAAAGTTGAAGAGCTATTTGGGACTAGAAAAAATTATACATTAAAAGGTATTTAGAAAACAAATTTCATTCCATTTGAAGTACTGCTTTAAGAAAAGCAAAATGGAATTTTTTCGAAATTCAGTCTGACTTGATTCAGTACCATTGAAAATCTCATTACATAAAATAACAAGTAGGGTTTTATAAATATTTCAGCTTTTTCATGTATAAGTATAAAATGTCAAAAGTTTTTGTACATAAATTTTTTAGACATACAAAGATTTTTTAGAAAAAAAATTTTTATGCATATAAAATGTCAAAATTTTAATAACGCCAGATATCATCTGCCATGAGTCAAAATCTACCTTTTTATCCTGATGAGCAATCTAAGAGAAAGCTGAGCCAAACAGACCTTTTAGTTACCAAATTAGTGAAAGGAAACAAAGGAAACCACATTTTTGAATATTCCTTTTGCATTTCTTAAAACAATCCTAGTTCCTAAAAACTTTCGTTTCTGATGAAATTCCATTTTCAAACTAGAAGTTTCGGGTTTTTTTTCAGATATACTTCGGTTATCGGAATATACATTCCCACCATGGACAAATATCATTGTCAGATTGTTCCAGTCAACAAATTAGGTGGGTTACACTTATTTTTCTACACAATAAATAAATAAATTAATAAAATAATATAAAAATAAAGTTGTCATCTGATTTAGCCTTGGGTGATGAAGAACTGAAGTAAGTAAATGGCTGTTGAGTCAGGGCTCTTTTCAGTGCTTCAGATTTTTCCAATTGCCCTCCAGTAGTGCAGTTCACAATGGAAGTGTTTTATTCTGGTTATTTTAAAGCAAAAGTAGTGAAACTCATTAAATACAGGAACCCCAAACCGAGCCTGTGGAGCTGAGCATGTGGAACTTCAGAAACAGAGCATGTGTGGCATGGAACAGAGAATATTTTTGATATTTGACATTGTAGGACTTCACAAGTCTTAAAACACCTAGTCAATTTGCTAAAACTTCTTAACAAGATATTTTTGGGGGAGATTCTCAAAGTCAGTGAAAGTCAAACTCTTCTCAGCGCCAACTGGGTTTAAGTTCCATCTTCTACTTGATCCTTGTGAAGATTCCTTTCCTATCTTTCACTCAAAAACCTGTATTCCTCTAATGCAGATATTTCATGTTCCTCAATTACTATGTGATCTCTCAGGCTAAGATCAAGTGAAAATTTAACATTGGAAAATGGGAAAATTATTGCATTGAGAACTTTCACAGAACAAAAAAAGGGAAGCAAAAATTTGGGGCTGGGGCTTCAATCCATGTGGTACTTAAGGAAAATGACCCATTGGTCTGCACATCCACAGCTTTCAATATTAATAGAATCAAAATTCCCTTCTCACACTGAGAAAAAGGAGCTGCAACCTTTTCTGCAAAAATAATCTTCTCACGGAAATCTGCTTTCTGTTTATTTAGTTACTTATTCAATGATTATGATGATGATGATTTGGTGATTTATTTTCCCAATTATCAATCATTCCTCTTTAGAAAGAGAGGTAAAACCCATTCTAGTAGGCAATTAGGACTTCAGTCTGCTCTGTGGAGAAAATGTTCCTCTTTCTCAACTTGTAATTTAACTAATGGCTTTGTTTATTCTGTTAACCATTGCACATTTTCCTTTTACAGGTATAGATTTATATGGTCATGTTGCTGAATTCTTGTATTCTGTGAGATCTGGTGATGAGGACCATTGTCTCTTTCTGCTACACTTCACAGTCTCTTTTTTAAAAAAAGAAATTAATTTTCTTTCTCCTCGTCTCATTGAAGATCTCCTGTGACAAACTTATAGCCAATTATTTTTTGTTTGTCCTAATCCTCTTAATTGCTAGACACCCCACAAAAAGAGGACAGCACAGAGTTCCTTCAAAATGCCAAGTAGATAGTTCGTGAAAATTAATAAATTCCCTACATTTGTGATATTTTCCCATCCTGCAAACCCACAAGAATGCTCGTTGTCCAAAAGGAATTTACCTTGAGGAGTAAAGGAATAAATTGTTAATCAGTGCATATTAATTAGGGTTTTATTAATAAGCTAAACAAAACCAAAAGCAGTGTCTCAAGTATTGTGTGGCTCTACATAGGAAACATGTGATGTACAGGACATATGGAAGACTTCCTGTAGGATTTCTGTCAGAAATATTAAAATTAATGGATTCACAGGGATGTTTTTCAACCTATTATAGCTGGTATATGTGGCTGTAGTCAGTGTCACAGGGTTTTACCTACATACATATTTATCTGGAAAGCTAATCTGCTTTGATTTATCATTTTAAGCAGTTTAAAATATTGCCTCCTAAAGCTTTTAACGTTTCTGTGAACAAAAGCATTAACTTTTCCTCTAAAGCTGTAATGATTTATCATGTAAGTCTGCTTGTGACTCTATTATCCCCTTGATATATGAAGGAGGTGCACCTTAAAATCCCATTAATACCCTGTGCCATTGATAAAATAGAGTCTTTGAGCTTACAAATCACTGCAAGGAAAAACAATCGTGCTCCAGAGCCACACTCTGGGAAATCTTATTGTGTTGTGCTCCACCACAAGTGCTGGGCAAAAGATGAACAATCCAAGGTTTTGCACTGAACCCCCTGAAAGTGGAAGAAAGGGCAGAAATCTCACGTGGCTGTGTAGACTTGGCCTGGTCACCAGGGTTTTCCTCTTGGAATCTAATCCTGCAGCACAGAGTCTGCTACGTGATCCCGACTGAGATGGATTTGCTGTTCTATCCGTTAATGTTTGCTTTGATACAATTCTGCCAAAGATAAAATAACAGCAGGGGTATTCCTGGAGGTGTGCAGACAACTCTGACTCAGCAATAATGTTCTGCTCTTGGATGTCTGTGAAGAAAAGTCCTGTGAAAGGACTTTTGAAAACCACTGAAACAGAGATGAACTCTCCTGAATAAACAAGCAAACACAAGGCAGTGGATGTATGAAGTGTTTAAGTGAAAAAAAAACCAAACAAACACATAAAGGGGCAAGGTTGAAGTGATGCCTTGAGAGGCCTTCTAGAAACAGAGACTAGACAGAATGAGGGAATAAAGGTCGGTATTTATTTGAAGGGCCTTCTAAGGTACCCCTGGGGAGCCAGAGGCCACTGCCAAAATGGACCCCGAGATGGACGACAGGCCACGAGTTCTTCACACTTTTATAGGTTTGGTTCATTTCCATATCAGGGATAATTCTCCAATTAAAGCTTTAGTTAATGATATAATTGCCCTCAGCTTGCCCCCCTCTTTAGAGGCTTTTGGTTTATATTTTTTGGGCCTAGGACAGTCTGGGTGTCCCTGGAGAGCAGGCCCAGAGAGGCTTTGTTATGTCTGCCTGGCACGAGAGAGCAGAAGCGAACAGGCTACAAGGAACTGCAGAGTTACACACTGGGCAGTACAGGATTTGAAAAATATAAAAGTTAAAACCTAAGACGTCAGAAGCAACCTGGGCTAATAGAAACTGGGGTTTTTTTGTTTGTTTGTTTGGGGTTTTTTGTTTTTTTAAAATCATTGCTACCAATTTATGATTGATTATCAATCATTCAGCGAAAAAGGAGTTGCCTCTATTTTCTCATTAGCATCCCACAGGTACAGTTTCATTCTCCCCCATCTCCAGAGCTTTCCCTGTTCCTGCTGGAATAACCCTGGCTCCCTCAAGCTCTCCTGAGGCACACAGCCCACCCCAGGAGCAGCTCAATGGCTGTGCTGGGTTTGACCCTTGCTGGACATCACCCTATCACTTACCTCCTCAGCAGGACAGGGGGAGTGGGAATAAGGCTTGGAAAAGGCCCTCCTGGGTCAAGATAAAGAGAGTTTAACAAAGCAAAGCTTGTGAGAGATGTCAGAGCGATGGCAGTTGCCATGACAGCAGCCATCCTTCTCTTGGTACTTCAGTGCAACCCGTCTTGAGCTTCTGAAAAGATCCCTGCTCTATGTCTCCTCTCCCACTGCTGGAAGCTCCTCTGCTCCAAGCACAAACTGTCTCCAGGCACAAAAGGCTGGGAGACCTTGGAAGTGAGCCCCAGAGCTCAGAAGGCATTTATTATCTCTGTCTTCTGGCCCTAAATCACCCTCCCTGTTTCCAGCAAGCCAATATTTCCCTTGTTCATTCTTCTACTGATGACAGAGCAGTAACAGCTCTTCTTGCCCTTGAAACCCTTACAAATTTCAGCTCCAGCTGATCTCTGGCTTTTCTAACGTTATCCCTTTATATCCACGGATTTCTCTCTCTCCTCTGTCATCTGTCCTCACATCCATCTCCTGTATGTCTGCCTTCCATCACGGCTCAGCCTGCACTCCCTGCTCCCCCGAGCCAACCTTGGGACACAGACACTTGATTGGGATGCAACAAGAAGTCCAGGTTTTGAGTCCATTTGCCAAGCAATTTTCTAAAGTGTCTAAAGCGGCAAACTATTTTTCATTGGAGGAATAGATTCTTCAACCTCTTCGTTGCTTTGCAAAAGATAATTCACTTCCAAACTTCATTAAGGACCAAAACTCACAAGTCAGATTTCAGTCCACAGCGGAACTCTTCTATTCTAATGAATATTTTTGAATCCTATTAATTTTGCAATAGATATTTCCAAAGGTCACTGTAGTTAACAGCTGAAACCTTGGCAATCTATGAGGTGGGAAGACCAACCCTAACAAAGAGATGCAGAGAAGAGGTTGAGGTCCTGCAATCCCCTTATTCCTCAAATATCCCTAAAATTACCCAGACCAAGAAGGTGCCTTGTTTTGGTTTACAATTAGATGGTTTATGCTTACAACAGTATTGCACTTCGGCATTTTTCATTAAGTTTGGAACATTGACTTCATTTGGAGACCTTTCAAGCCTTTCACTCAGTTATCCATCAAGCTGTACTATGCTGAGCTGTCAGGCAAAGCATGTAATGACTAAACTTTTCAAAAAACCAGATGTTAATGGCTCTTGACAGGGAAATATTTTCTTATCACAAAATTATGAGATACCTTTAGGGCTGTTAGTGAGACATAAACAGCATTCATCAAACTTAATTCCTTTCTCGTCTGATGCAGGAACTGCCCAGGTTGCTCCCTTTCTGTCCTTAGAACAGCGGTCTGTTAATGCAGGTTGCTGGTAATGTCATGAAATTGGGGATAAAATAAAAGAATTTTAATAAGTAAAATTGAGACTAAATGAGATTTTGGTTGGGGGGAGCATGTGTTTTGGTTGGATTTTTTTCAGCAAGTGGTTTTTTTTAACCACTCATCTAATGAAATTCGGGTGGAGTGCAGCTTTTAAATAAAGAATGGATTTTTTCCTTACACACTGGCTCTTGCTTCACCACAGTTTATCATTCTTCGTATTGCTCCCTTGCGTAGCTGGAAAAAATACAAATCCCTTCACTCTAAAAATCACTGGGTAGAGTTCTTAGAGCTACTTATTATGCAGGAAGTCAGATGAGAAAGTCAGAGGTTGAGTCAGTTTAAAAATCAGAAAATAGAACTTTGTACCAACACAGAAATTTCCCTAAATAAACACCGATTCTCTCCTTAAAGGGAAAAAAAAATGGGGTTTTACAAACAAAGAGCAAAGGATAAATTTTATTCTGCGTCTAGTTTCAGGACTACTACATTCCTGGGAACAGCTTAGTGAAATTCAATAGTTTGTGATTTAGAGGAAATCAAGTTAGATTTTTTTTTTTTAAATGATTGCCACCAATTTACGATTGGTCCTGGCTGAGCAAATTCTGTGTCTCAGTTTTGCCAGCTGAACAGACTAAATGGAGTAATCCATTCTAGCACATTCCTGCTGAAACATTGATGCTTCCTGGGATGGTTTGATAATTATTTTGTTTAATTATGTGCAAGGCAGGAGTGATGTATAAACTTATTTAAGATCCAGGCAATTGATTGAGGTGTGGAGACACCTGGGAGAGTGGAAGGTGTCCCTGCCCATGGAAAAGGGTGGCACTGGATGGGCTTTAAGGTCCCTTCCACCCCAAACCATTCCACGAGGATTTTATGAACCTGAAACAGCAAGTTTTTGAACTTAAATATTGCCATCACCTTTTTCTGATGTAGTGTAATTTCAGTTCTGAACAGAATAAATATATTTCAACGAAGCTTTCATTTTTTTCCAATCAAGATAGGTTGTGCTAATTAGCTGCCATAATGAACAGAGGCAAGCACAAAGTCACAGCCCCCCTGAGGAAAATGTGAGAACCCCAGTCCATTCCCATCTATCTTTCCATTAGATAAATGAGTGACATATTTTCGAGGTGGTCATTGTAATCCTAATAATAACTTAATGTATTTTGTCTTCTTTATAATACCTGTAGGTATTTTTGAACAGAAATGTTATATCGAAAGTGCTTTTTTTTCAGTTTTTAATCCTCTCACAAGAAGTGCCCTTTGTTACAAGCCTACTTTTGGAATTTCAGTTCTGACTGTAAAGAATTTCAATAGATTCCACCTCTGCTCCTTTTTACAGGCACAGTTCCCTTTCAAGCAGTTTTGGAAGGAAGGTATTTTCAAGATCTAAGCTGACAGAGAAAGTGGATTCTTCTTCACTGCCACTTCATTGTGCTTTAAGGTCTCTCTGCTAACGTGAGGAAAACATTTAATTACTGAAAGGTTTTCCCCTGCACGATGGTGGGGAAAGGAGTTCTCAATCCCAGAGCAACAGGATCCAGATGTAATTTAGTGTGAGATGGATTCTACCATTAATACCTGAATTCTTGCCCCAGCTTATCTCCCAGGATATTTTACAGCATCTGTGGGTGTTCCACAAAGTTTCTATGAGTTCTACCCTCTGAGCACTGGACAGTTCTTGGGTTTAGATCTCAGCTTAGCATTTCTTAGTCCTTTGCAGTAATTTAACCAAGGCAAAGCTGGCAGCAGAAACCCTGGGACTCAGATGCTCCATTTTATTTAGGCATCCATTCCTCATTATTTGAGAATTAAAAAAAAACCCACCCCAAACTTAATATGATAACTCTCTACCACCACCAGTTTAATTTCCTTCGAAATCATTTTTATTACTGGTCATACAACAGCACGAGCTGATAAAAGAGCACAATAATTCACAAAGAGAGCCAGGCTTTAGAGGACTTGTTATGGCATCTTCCTGGATAACTTCCTGTGAGAAATAAATGGAGTGTGTTCATGCAAGGCTTAAAAAATGCTCACGTGGAGCTGAATATGAGGCAGGGTGTGAGTAATGGCAGGCCCACATCAGCAGTGGTAAGCAACTATAATCTGGAACAGCACAGGCAGAATTAATTGAAATTCAATTATCTGCATTAAAATGCCTCCTAGGAACAATGGAGAAAGATATAATATTTAAAAAGAAGAAAATTATCCATATGTGGCTTTTAGAAAACAAGGGGGCTGCATAAATACAACTGTGCTTCACTGAGAGATTTTTCTTGATGGGATTCTGTTCTTTGCTAACCAACCTTTCACTTAGGGAAAAATTTTTGTCTCTTCTGATTTGATAGACACAGTCATCTTTAGTAAAAGGAAAGAAAATATCAGAGCTCTATTGAATATTACACAGTGTGAAGGATCTCATGGGTTTTTTCCTACATATTCACAGACTAAATTGTTCATCAGTATTGATGTATTTAAATTCAGGACTTCTGTATTGCGACAGTGGAAAAGGAAAAGAAACCAACAGGAAAGCAGTAATGAAAGAAGATCATAAACCATTCTTATTTTTCAATTTAAAAAAAATTCTCTTGTTGATCTGTTATGTCCAAATTAAAAGTCATTGACACAGTTCAAAAAACAGCATAAATTTCCTGGTTTGCTCTGTTTTCCTGCAGTAGATGCCTTCTGGATTAGTAATTGAAATTAGCTCACCAAGAACTGGAGTTCTGTGGATGGCCCAATGATGCTGTTGGGATGTGCTACATGCACAGATCATGTCAAGAGCTAAAGGGAACTCACCGTGTGTGTGAAGCTGGGAATTTGCTGCTGGCCTAATTAAGTTATTAACAACTTAATGAGTGTACAAGCAGTTGTTCCAACTGCAGAAAAACCTAATTATAATGCAGCTGAAATAATTACACAGAAAGCAGTCCTGGAAGGAAAGGGGTCTTTTAGGGGTTACATTCATAAAGTCACAGAATCATGGAAGAGTTCGGGTTGGAAGGGATTTTTGGGCTTACCCAGTGCCACCCCCTCCATGGGCAGGGGCACCTTCCACTATCCCAGGTTGCTCCAAGCCCTGTCCAACCTGGCCTTGGACAATTCCAGGGATCCAGGGGCAGCCACAGCTTCTCTGGGCACCCTGTGCCAGGGCCTCCCCACCCTGACAGAGAAGGATTCCTTGTGTAATATCCAACCTAAATGTGAGAAAAAAAATCTACCATGGACTTGGAAGGCCGAATAAGATTGCTTACAGAGTTTTGGATGAGATGGAACTTGTGACTTCCTCTCAACTTCCCAACAGGACCTTGGGTGGAGTTGTTACCCCCTCATGCACCAGAACACCCACAAACACATGGACACACATGGATCACACACCATCCCCTAGTCAACAGCATGAGCTCAACCCAGGCAAACTGGGCACAGGCTGCTACCTTCATTTCTAAGGACTTAGGAGCACTTTCTCTTTGATAAACGCCCTTTAAAGACTTCCCAAATGCCGATGAGCAGTGAGACCCAAAGGCTAAAGGCAAGTGGGAAAGGCAGATGACAGAAAGAGCAGCCAACAGTATTCTGGGGGGTCTTCCAGGCAACACATTTATAAGTGTTCGAGATATTTAGGAACGTTGTCTTTAGTGGTATGGCACACTTGGATTAAAAGCTACACCCAAACCTGCACTGGATGAGTGGACACGTCCTTTCATTGTACAAACAGGATGCATAACTCAATCCACATTCCATTCACTTCTAGATAAGAAGAATCAGCTTGGTACAGAGAGAAAAACATCGCTAATGGAAGCGTGGATATCTGGTATTTTTTGGAAAACGAGTCATCACACCCATTTCCTAAATGCCATTTGGGTAACTCAGCTGTATAACATAGACTGCTTGTTCATATGCAAGCTAAGAAAAGGAGAAGCAAAATGCTGTTCATAAAGTGATCCAAAATGCTTTGGAATTAATTTAATATTTTAAGTTCGCAGGGGTTGAGCCCCTGCTCTGTGCAGGTGGACAATATATTTTTATTTTTTATATATATATATGTGTGTGCCTCTGTGCACACGTTATGTCTGTGTATACCAAGGATTTTCCACTATCCAAAGCAGATGCACAAGTTAATTCTTTCCATGTTTACAAGAATTCTACAAAATAAAGTTCTCCCGCAGCAGCAGGAGGTCTTTTAAATACACATTCTAAAAGGCATGCACGGTTAATTTTAGGCAGAAACATTAAACCTTCTTATGGAAGCAGAATTAGTAATTAGTAGCAAACAGTGAAGACTGAGATTCTTTATATCTTTCTGTTCAAAGTCCATTAATAGCTTAAGCTTATTTCCTAAACTCAAAGTAATGCAAATATTTCAATAAGCAGTGAAGTCTGAATGCATTAAAGTAGAATCACATCTGTTTTCTACAAATCTTAGTGAATAGACTTTACCCAAAAGAAAAAAGTAGAAATAAAGAAAAAAGGGGAGAAAACTTGCTGCATTCTGTCCTTTCCAATTAATGTAAATGCAGAAGATAATGATTTGTGGTTTTGTACAGGAACATAGGTGAGCAATCATTATGGAGGACTGAGCACTTCCCTGAGTGCAAATGTGAGCAGCTCGTGCGACAAGAACTGAACAAAACTGGTTTTAAACAAGGCCTCAGTTTTTATGCCACTGGTTTGTATAACACATGTTCTGATTTTAAAAACAACCCTCAACCTCCAGCCTGTTATTCCTGAAGAGCACTGACAGGAAGACAGGAATAGTTTTGGCAGCAAGCATCAACTAGGTTGTACAATAAATATTCCAGAGGTTCTACAGGTCATGTTAAGGCTCTGTCTCATAATCACTTAAAGATTTCCTATGGCTTCCCTGTTTGCAGCTCACTCCATGAGTAAACATCAGTTTTGTAGCTGTAAGTTTAAGAGAGAAACTTCAAAAATTCCAAGAATTTAAGTGCTTTTTCTCACCAGTCATTTAATGCAACTCCTGTTTGTTTTGCTTGAGAAATTTTTAAAACATACTTCACGGAAAGCATAGTGACACCTGAAACTGGAATTTTTGCAATTTTACTTAGAGATACAGATAATAATGCTTTCCCCAGCAGATGTGTAAATTTTTTAAACTGCAGTGATTTAGGAAATACACAAATGCAGTTATTTTATAAAATATTTCATATTTTAACTTTATATAATATCTTATAGTATCTTATGTATCTTATTTTATATATATCTTAAGATATTTATATAATATTGTATAATAATATCTTATTATATCTTATAAAAAACCCCAAAAAACAGTGCCTGAAGATGCTGGAAGAAACACTTCTTCAGGAGTAGTGCCTCTTGAATTTATACTTACTAGAAAACTCTTTGGAAGTCCATAACTAAATCAAAATTATTGGAATTACAGACAGCTTGTGGAATAAGATTTTCCTCAAACTGGCCACAAGAACTGTTTGCTTGTGAAGACTCAGACTGTGAGGGCTGCCACACAGAAAGTGAAACCTCAGGAAACGACCCACACCAACCAAAGCCTTTTCCTACGAAACACAGATATTTCACTTACAGTCTAACAGTAGATCAGGGACCTGGAAGAGTTCTCAAGCTGGAATTAGTTCCAGAGGAAGAACAAGGAAAATGCAAGGAAGTAGATCATACCAGGAAATTGGTGTCTGTAATTTGATCTGAGCATAAGTTGAATTTGGATAGCGGAATAAGTCTGGCAATCTTCCTTCTATTTTTTTAAATTCATTAAGCTGTTCTTATTTTAAGTAGATCCTAGTTTGGACTTACTATCTGTGTTTTATTCCATGCCTGGTTCCTCACCATCACCTGATTTACTCGGCACCACACAGGAACCCAAATTTCCAGCATGGGGTAGGCAGGACCAGTTCCAGCATCCAGGGCATCCTCACTGAACTCTCAGCTCAAAGACTGCTCAGAGAACAGTGAATTAATTCCCTTTTAAAGACTCCCTGGGAGTAAAGAGCACCATTCTCCCCATCAGAGGTGGTGGCACAGCTGATGGGCCCAGCTGCAGTAGCCGGACAGGGGGGTTTGAAGGACATTAACAGAAGCCGTATCTGGTGAAAAAGTCACATTCTTCCACTCCTGTAACTTTGCTGGTACCAGATAAAAGGCTTTGTCTGATTTCAGGTGTGGCAAAAAGCAGAGTGCATAAAAGTGAACTTGGATTAAGGGATCAATGTGTGCAGCCCTGAAGTGCAAAGTTATTGTTTTTGTTTTTTGGGTTTTTTTTCTGGATACAGCTAATATTTAATAAAAGAAGTCATGAGACAGCCCAAACAATAAGTGGCTTCTCAGCAAGTTCTGCTTGCTGCCAGGAAGATGTGGTGAATTTCCATTCCTTCTGTCTGGCACATTTATTTAAATACAAATGTAATTGGTTCCATAGCCAGATGGAATCCTGCTGTCCAAATCTGTGGAACTGCTTTCCCACATAGGCCTTGCCTATTTTAATCAGTGTAACAGAAACATATTGATACTTCTTATGATTTTTTGGAGTCTGTTTTCTTTATTGATGAAAGATTAATTAGGAAAGGCACAGGAGAGAAGGGAGCCAGCCTTTTCTTGCAGCACCATTGCCTTAAACCCTGCTTTGAAACAGGAGAAGTGTTCCCTGGGAGTTTTTTTCGTCCTGCTTCAAAAGGTATTTGCAGAAGCATGACTCACTTCTCTGGCCCTTGGCTGCCACTAATCCCTTTCATGAGGATGACCAGGAAGGCTGACAGCTAATCGATTATTTACTTAGTCCTTAACTTGTTGTGCTCTGAGGAATTTAGCACGTCAATCAGTGAAAGATGATGCACTCCCAGCTCCCATTTACCCAGCCCGGCAGACTCCAAACCTTCCGTCCATGCGGGGCCGCTCTGAAAGCCCTGATCACAGATCCTGACATGTTTTTAGGGGGAAAGAAGTGGATCATGAGACTGAACACATTTTAAGTGTAAATCCAGGAAGTTTATAACTTGTAATATATGCTTTTATTTTTCTTTTTCCTTTACCTCATGTCTTTCCTTTCCTGTTGTGGAAATGGATGAAAGCAATTAGCACAGGTCTGTAATTGCTAAACAGCAAATTTATATCAGAGATGTCCAGGCTGACCCTCTTCTTTCAGAGTTTCTTTTGTTCATGTAATTTAGATTGAAGTAATGCTCTAAATAGTATTGTTAAAAAAACACAGAGAGTTTTTGTTAAAACATGCTTAACATCTGTATTTACTTGAAATAAAAACCATTTTCTGTAAGTTTGCAGCCACCCCTGGGAAAGCTGGGGGCCCCCAGGATCCACCATCCCTGCAGTGCTTAAGAGGCACCTGGATCTGACACTGGGGGATGTGTTCAGCGATCCAGGGGTCACAGTGTCAGTGCTGGATTGATGGCTGGACTGGATGAAATTAGAAGTCTTTTCCAAACTCGATGACTGGAGGATTGTAACTTCAGCTTTGTCTTACAGTGTTTTGAGTGCATTCCTAAGAAATTAAGTTAACTGCATTCTTTTTTTTTTTTTAACAAAAGGTCTAGCAAAAAGCTAATTACAAAATTTAAAAAGATATAGTTATCTCAGTGCAATTTAAGAACTCCCTGGAAGTTTCTGAAGCCTTAGAGCCCCTTCTTGTTTAAAACCACTGTGTTACTTCTGGTGTGCTTACACTCCTTTCTGTATTTTAAGTTAACTAACTCCATGTCTGCTTGTGCAGCTCTGCACACAGAGTTGCGCAGCTCTCTGGGCACTATAATTGTCAATAATACAATATTATCAATCCAATATTATCAATCCATGGAGCCTGGGCTGCAGCCACTGTGTACTGGGGGAGTTCACCCTCCTGAGGGATGGGGGGTGGGTAAGGAATGAAGTCAGGCCCCTGAACTTTAGGAAAACAAACTTCAGCTTTTCAAGGAGATGGTAAATGTCATCCCCTGGGAGGCTGTCCCCAGGGACAGGGGAGCAGGACAGAGCTGGCAGGTCTTTAGGGAAATCTTCCATGGAATGCCAGAGCCGGTGATCCCCAGGAGCCAGAGATGGGGCAAGGAAGGCCGGGACCCAGGATGGCTGAGAAGGGACCTGCTGGTGAGACTAAAGGGACAGGAGCAAATGCACAGGCAGTGGGAACACGGACAGGTGGCCTGGGAAGAGTCTAGGGATGAAATTTGGTTGTGTAGGGAAGGGGTGAGGAAGGCAAAGCTGGAGCTGAACCTGGCAAGAGACACAAGGAATAATGGGAAGGGCTTCTTCAGGTCTGGTAACCAGGAAAGGAAGGTCAAAGAAGGTGTCACCCCTTGATAAACAGGCTGGGAAACTGCTAAAAATGGGTGAGGGGAAGGCTGAGGAGCTCAACAAATTTTGTGTTTCAGTCTTCAATGGCAACCTCTGTTCCCACACCTCTGGAGGGGCTGGACAGCAGGATGGGGGCTGGGGGAACAAAGTCCCTCCCACCGTAAGTCAAAATCAGGTTCACGAGCACCTGAGGAACCTGAACATCCCTAAATCTGTGGGACCTGATGAGATGCATCCCAAAGTCCTGAGGGAATTGTTCCTTACTGCCTCTCCCCATCAGTACATATCCAAACCATCTCCCACCCAATCAGAGAACAGGAGCAGATGACGACCAATTCAAGTGCTTTGTTTCACTGGAAGACTTTGCTGCTTTGGAAGAAGAAAATAGCAACATTTTGCACACATTCAGATTTGAGAAACAGGCTTTCACAACATTAATGTCTTTCTGCCTGTCAGGTTATGAAAAGTTAATCCTTTGGCAATGCAGTGGGGTACAAGCACTCCTCAATTAAGTTTCATCGCCTCACTGACTGTCTGAGGTGTGCTTTGTTTGCTCATGTCACTGCAAAATAAACAGCAAAATAAATGCCAGCCCAATGTGTGAGAGGGATGCAACTGCAAGGAAAAATTCAGTTAAAACTTCAAATAAATGTAATTTTATTCCTCTGCTCAGTAATATTAGAGGCTTTTCCGCTTGGAATTTTCAGTGAATTGATGGTTTTTAGGGAACAACAGGTAGGATAGCTTGACACTGACCTCATGTCACTGTACTAATGACGCAGACTAATGTCCATAATTAAGAGGAAGATATAATAATCAGTAAAATTTTGAAACCTAGCAAAAAAATATCAATGCCACCAGCAGCCATGAGAAGCGGTGATGGAAAAAATGGCAAAATATGACCGAAACTGAATAAGTTACTCACTGGTGAACATCCTACTTACATGATTTCTGAGCAACATGGGCTAGTGGAAGGTGTCTCTGCCCATGGTGGGAGGGTGGAAAAGGGTGATCCTCAAGGTTCCTTCCAACCCAACGCCTTCTGGGACTGTTTGGGTCTCACAGTTGCTGTGATTATCAGAACTGCGTCATAACCACACCTCAATGCATCATCTGCCTCAGAATACAGACACTGTCACTGTCCCCACGCCCAGCTCAGAGCCCCCGGTACACAAAGAGGATGAGGCATGGACATACAGAGTTGGGGTGAAAGAATTCCATGCGAATCATACAAGAGATGGGTACAGCTGCATGTCTGTAGAAGCTTGATCCTTAGGAGGGAGATGAATCTTCCCTTCTGACCCTGAGGCTGGTGACTCCAATGGTCCTTCCAACCCCAAGGTTTTCTGCATTAATTGTTTGAGCGTGTAAAGATCCATCTGAAAACATTTTGATGTAACTCATGCCACCCCTGGAAGTGTTCAACAAACATGTGAATGTGGGACTTGAGGACATGGGTTAGTGGTGACCATGGTGGTGATGCTGGTTTGATGGCTGGAATGGATGATCTCAGAGGTGTTTTCCACCCTTAATGATCCTGTGATTCCGTGACTCCCCAGCAGGTGAAACACAGAATGTGGAAGCACAGCAGAGACCAGAATGAATTTCAAACAACCTGCCCTGATCTGACATAATCCAGAATGTAGAGGTTCTTTTTTTTATGATGATCCCGGGAATTCTGGGGGATTCTGTTGTTTTAGGCTTCTTTCTACATCCCTCAAAGCTGTCTAGTGTGGAACAGCTGGAAGTGGGATAAAGCACAAGCCGCAGGACTCTCCATGTGAAATCCCGGTCCTGCCTGGTGTACATGGAATTGCTGCAGGCTTTCTCCAGATTGTAGGGCTCTGCAATGAGAAATACTCCATCAGACAGGAGAAATGCCCATTGTTTGTGCAGCAAGAGATTGAGACCCAGGCAAGGTGTGACAACCAGGAGTGTCTTCCTTTCACATTGTGGCCAGCAACTGTTAGATATGGATATTTTCTGTCTGTACACAGGTGTCTGTGGCCATGTGTTCATGCACGTAGACATATCTAACATCAGACGACATCCAGAATTATTCTAGACTTTGGCAATTGTGTAAACCTCAGCTCTTCTCAGTTCCCATAGCAACAGGACACTGCACTGAGACAGGAGTAGTCTTCCCTCGATATGATTCTGATCAGCTCTTTCTGTTGCAAATTAATATCTTATTGGAAGTCAATAATAAATGAAAATACCTTCCAAAGCAGCAGCCAGGGATGTGAGCAGGGTGAGGGGCAGGAGGAATGAAGCCATTCAGCTGTCAGATGCTTCTGCTAGAAAGCAGAGTAATACAGAGAGAGAAAACGACTGATTTTTATGGAAACTCAGTGTTAAACAGCTTTCAGGAGCATTTCAGTGCAGAACCAGTCATTTAAACTGCATGCAGAATGATAAGTTATAGTCTCCTCTTTGCATCTTAAGGCCTTCATTCCCAGCTTTTAATTAGACATTGCTTAACTCATCTTTATCTAAAGGACCTGATGATTAGAGGTGACATGTTGCTGTAGATCCCCTACACACCCTGTCATCTTCTGGTGGCAAAGCCACACTTACAGCCTCTGTTCACAAAAAAAAGCCAACAACCTACAAGAAAAAGCGAAAGGGCAATTGCAGTGGAAACTATGGAGGATTTACATAAAAATATAGTGTGCTTGATCATGGAATCACAGAATCCCAGAGTGGTTTGGGTTGGAAGGGTCCTTCTAGATCATCTTGTTCCATCCCCTGCTGTGTGCAGGGATACCTTCCTTGGTTGCTCCAAGCCCCCAAGAGGAAGGCACCATCTGCCTGTTTATAATTGGTTCAGGACACATTAATTGTGTTAAAACTGTAAAACTACATTGAAGAAATTAATTTCATTTAATCTGGGAGAAAAATAAAATGCCTCTATGACTTTGGAGCCAGCAGGCCTAAGTACTGAAATAGAAATATGGGAAATTTAACTTGGAAAGTCATATTTGCCATGAAAGATTACATCCAAATAGGCAAGGGATAAACAACTCCACAAACCCCATTATTACAAGGCTTCCCTAAACAAATATTCTTTTCCTTTTGGAAATTCTGACTACCCAGCAGGCAAAGTTTTTGCCCACATGCTGCTGTTCTGATTACAAAACTCCTGGTGCACCATGTACACACACACATTAAATACAACTTATGCCTCCCCACAGCTCTTTTTCTTAGCATGAATCCCCAGTGACTTCAACAGAAAAGCTCCAATGGAAATAAAAGCAGTGATCTCAATTCAGCCATAAATTTCAGGGATATGTGTGGTTGTAGGTGTTACTTCTATAAATATCAATGATCTGTCTGTGAAAACAAGAGTCAGAGAATCCCAGCTTAGACTAAGAGTCTTTCCTTTTGGATATATAATCATTCATTTTTCTACCAGATGGACTTTAACCTCTAATTTTTAAAGTTCAGGGTTTCTGTTCGTGAACAGATGTGTTAAAATATATTCTCCAAAAAGCCAGAACTCTACCCTGATAACAGGAAAAAGACACATACCCAAAGATCTATGTGCCTACTCTCCTTGAGTCATCCAATAAAATAATAAGAAGAAACCCGAGAAAATTCAAAAAAGTAAACAATTCTGAGTTGACTTTTTTACGTTGGAGGCAGCCCACTGATGGAAAACGCCAGTGCGTGGCATTCACTGTCTCTAGGCAGAGGTTTGGAAGATGTCTCACATCAGATGTAGCTTGTGAGCCACTTTTATTGGCTCCTTGCAATGTGCTCTGCCAAGAAATGTGAGACTCAAAGAGCTCTGTAAATTCATTAATCTCTTAGAGCAATTAGTGTAAAATCTAGCAAATGCTAAATGATTGCAATTGAATTAGTTGCAACATAACATTTAATTTTCAGTAGTGTGCTCATTTATTTATGCGACATGGCAAACTTTACAAGGCAAATGCAAATATTTAGACCCTGATCCTGCAACTGCCACTAAACAAAACAATTTTTCCTCACTTTTCTATCAAAACTAAAAGTTTCTGATTGACCAGTCAAGAGCTACATGGAAGAAGAATGGGTTATTACTCTAGAGGGGCTGGATCTGATGATCAGAGGGATGGAGCAGAGGAAAGGTTGGGAGAACTGGGGATGTTCAACCTGGAGAAAAGAAGCTTTGGGGTCACCTCATTGTGGCCTTGCAGCACCTGAAGGAGCCAACAGGAAAAATGGAGAGAGACTCTTTACAAGGCATGGAGGGAGAAGACAAGGGGGAATGGCTTCCCACTGCCAGAGGGTAGGGTTAGATGGGATATTGGGGAGGAATTGTTCCCTGTGAGGGTGGGGAGGCCCTGACACAGGGTGCCCAGAGAAGCTGTGACTGCCCCTGGATCCCTGGAAGTGTCCAAGGCCAGGTTGGATGGGGCTTGGAACAGCCTGGGCTGCTGGAAGGTGTCCCTGGAACAGGCAGGGGGTGACACTGGATGGGCTTCAAAGTCCATCTGGGAATAAATTAAAAAAACCCCAACCTATCACATGTAAATACCTGAACAGGCTGTGGAGAGTTTGGGAATCTTTGGTGCCTTTCAAGGTCCAAGTGACCTGCTCTGCAGTCTGAGAGATTTGTAATGAAAACTTTTTTTTTTTTTTTTGATAAATCTCTCTGACTTTTGTGACTTAATCGTCACAGCTTTGAGCCCACTGCCATTCCATTGCCTATTTCCCTCCCTTCCTTCTGTAGGCCTTAACCCAGTAGAAATTATTGATCTTATGAAGTACCTTGCTCTTGGATTCTCAGCAGGAGAAGATTCCACAGAATCAACCACAAGCACACATTACTGGATCTGTTATTATCCCTCACATTTGCTCCTAATTTCCATTCAGAAGAATGAAAATATACTGGATAGTATATTTATATAGTATATATACATAATTTATAGTATAGATATATATATAGTATATATAAAAGTATATATATCGTATATATAAAAGTACTGTTCTCTTAACCCACAATAACTTTTGTATTTTTAAAAAATGTGCACTGGAGAAAATTCTTAGCTGATGTAACTTGATTTATTAAAAAATTAAATTGAAGGGAATAGGTCCATCCTTACCAATAGGATTTTTATCACCTTTTCTGGAGAAAACAAGTAGATGCCCCTTTTAATTGAGAAAGTGCCTTTTATTATTGCTTGAACATATTAGTTTTACCTAATAATTCATTCATCAGGGACACTATGCCAAATTAATTGTAAAGGAGGAATGAAGCATTAACATTTAAACACTTATTACACCATTCTTAAAACAGCTTAAATGGCTGTATTAAAATAACACAGCAATTCTTAAATCAACAATTCCTGTCTTTTAAGTTCAGCTGGCTCCATCCATACTACCAGCAAGATAATTAAGCACTGGTACTTTTGCCTTTTGGCTACTAATAGATTAGAATGAACAGCAAATACAACCAGAGAAATAGCTCAATATATTCTTTTAATAGGCATATTTAAAAACTGAATAGAAAATGAAAGGGATAAACCTGAAAAAAAAATCCTTAAAAAAAAAGGAAATCTTCCTAAAAATCTAGCGCAAAATGTGTATGTTTTGTTCCTCTGCTTTATTTATTTCTTTATTTTGCTCATTTTGCTCTTACCAAACTTCCCCTGGGCTTGTTTCAAGTACTCGTATTATCTTAAGTCTATTAAAGTAAAGCTGAAATGCCCTGTGATTTTTTCCCCCTTTACATTCTTTTGAAGAAGCCGTTTCTTGTCTTGCAGCTATTGAATTGAATGAAAAGACTGCATTATGTACCAATCATGTTTTAACATCTGAAAGTGCAGTTTACATTTACTCCTAAGCCTGGGAAGGTAGAGAAGAACAAAGCCTACGTGCTCAGATTTTAAGATCTGTGTGGTTCTGACTTATTGTTTGAGAAATCATTTCTGGCACTGTTTAAATGAACACTTTGCATTAACTGGCTACACTGATGTTCTTCCCACTTAAAAAAAAATAAAATAAATAAGTAAAAAGAAACAAGAAAAAAAGACATAAAGTTTTTCCAGGTTCATAAAAAGCTTTAAATATTGGCAGCCTCTGTAGTTTTCTGTAAGAAAACATGGGTAGTTCTCTGTCCTTGTACCACTCTAACAAGAAAATCCAGGGTGTAAAACACTGAGTAGTTATATGAAACTTTCACTTCCAATTTGTG
The DNA here is from genome assembly GCA_013398055.1 of Ifrita kowaldi. Classification (NCBI taxonomy): domain Eukaryota; kingdom Metazoa; phylum Chordata; class Aves; order Passeriformes; family Cinclosomatidae; genus Ifrita; species Ifrita kowaldi. Next base: position 188,712 of record VZRS01012080.1, on the reverse strand, counting down.
CTCGTGCTCTTCATTTTGAATAAGGAAAAGTGTTGGGAAGAAAGGGACAGTGACAGAAGTGAATGAAATGTCACCTACAGGCCACAGCATCATAAAACCTCCCAGTGACAGGAATTAGTCAAAGTTAAATTCAGAATGCCACGTGGTTTGGCAGAGACTCAGCTCTGGGAGCCAGGGTCAGGCTGAGGGTCGATGTGGACAGCAGTTCCTGGAGAAACCTTGGAAGGCGAGAGGATATTGTGGGTTTATAAAGCTGAGGAAAACAAAGCATCAGCAGAAAATGGAAGGCTTAATATCTCAGGCAACTATTTCTTCACAAGCTATATCAGGCAAATAGTTAACTCCCTGGGGACTATGTCTTCCTTCCCTTCCT
>VZRS01012080.1:137815-188323 GCA_013398055.1 Ifrita kowaldi | reverse complement strand
AACCAACCTTCCTTCCTTCCTTCCTTCCTTCCTTCCTTCCTTCCTTCCCTTCCTTCCTTCCTTCCCTTCCTCTTTTCTTTTGTCCGTGAAATTTACAGCAGAAGTCTTTTGCAGGGACCAGGTTTTACTTTCTCCAGCTTCTCAAACTGGGCCTTTTATTTCGGTCAGGACGCCTGTCCAATTTTAGCTGTGCTGCCAGATATCCACCCAGCTGCTCTTTCACTCAGCTTTGGGAAGATGAAAACCCTCTGGGTCAAGATAAAGGCAGGGAGATCACTCACCAGTTACCTTCTTGGGCAAAACTGACTTATCTAGGGGAAATTAACACAACTAATTGCCAATTAAAATAGGGTTGGGCAGTGAGAAATAAATTAAAAGCCCACCTTCGTTGCCAGCTCCTCTGCACCCTTCCCAAACAGCACAGAGGGGATGGAGAATGGGGAGCTCTGGTTGGTCCGTGATATTTCACCTCTGTCCCTCCTTCCTCCCCCCACTTTCCCCCTGTCTGTGTCCATGAGCTGCAATCCTGTAGGATAACCCTGTTCCAGGGTGGGACTCAGTCCTTGCCAGGGTCCTCTCCACAGGCTCTGGGGAAATACCTGCTCCGCTGGGGTCTCTTCCACAAAATGAAGAGTAAACGCTGCTCCAGCATCTGGAAAATCTTCTCCTCCTCCTTCTTTTCTGATCTTCGTGTCCATACTTTTTTTTTCTCACTTTTTCACCTTCACTCCTCCCTGCCTGTGCAAGTGTTTTCCCCTTCTTAAATATATTTTCACAGCAGAGCAGCCCTGTACACTTCCCACCTCTCCTCCAAAAATCCTAGCCACTGACATCACTGACTGGAGCCCTCTATCCCATTGCAGTCTCTGATAGGAGCTTCTTTATCTTCATCCACTTCTTAAGAAAGGAATTAGCCAAACAATTAGCAATTCAGATAATAAGAGTTGGAGGTCATAGCCATAATGAAGTTCTGGGGCTTGAGAGAGCAGCTAGAGGAATAAATTCAGATTATTTGTACCTGACAGAGCAGGCATACCTGGCAGAACAGCAAAGAAAAGAAAATGTTTCTTACAGGTGAGTTTAAATAATTCTGGGCAGGTTTCTCCACCTGTTTTTGTCGGGGTAACAAAGTGATTGTTTTAGAAAGAATAAAATACGAAAATAACAACTTCTGGGACTGATAAACACTGCAAGTGGTGAATTAAAATTGTACTTTTTATTTCTGGATGATAAAGAAGTATTTCTTTAGATTGGCAGTCAGTGCTCTTTTAACAAAAGGCGAATGGCAAGCTTTGTATCTGTTGGGTTGTGTCCCCATTAACAAGATCAGCGGATACCTCCCTCAAATCATTTGGAATTTGCCCGGTATCCACACCCAGAAGTGTTCCATGCGGTTGGTAGAGAGGCCAAAACTGGCTCAGGTTATGGCCAGAACTTCCAGTGGTAAAGCCCTGAGTGTCTGCAGCTGGAAATCTGCCTTAGAGGATTTTAGGCACAAATGTGGTTTTCAAGCTGTTCATTTTATGTCGTGAACTAAAACTGCTCTGGTGGCTGCGGGGACATTTCAGGGTGGTCTCTATGGCAAACAACAGCAGCTGCAGAAGTCACTCTCCGTGCAGCCAAAGCAGAGGCATGTGACACCAGTGAATCGTTATTAGTCAGAATATAATTAATATATTTGGGCTCAGGACAAACTAATAAGTGTGGTAACAGAGTGTGAGCAGGGACTGCAAACAGGGTTGGCAAATCCAGACACGCTGGCACAGAAGAATGAGCAACATGGCCACCAAGACAGCAACAAAGAGGAGACGGGCAAGCGATAAAAATTGCCAGGCTGAGGAAAAGAGGAGCATAAGGGGCTGCAAAAGGGCAGAACTTCCCCCCCCAGGAGACAACAAGGATGTTTGGTGAAGCCAGAAAAGCAAATTAATATGAGGAACAGCTGAGGTTCCACTTCAGGGAGTTTGGGCAGAAACATAAAAATATCACAAATGTAACAAAGGAAAAATACACTGAAGAAAATAAAAGGGTTCACGTTGGTTTCAACTTCTCTCCTCACAGACCTCTCAAGGCCTAAGTGGTCAAGAACCTTGGAGGACTGTGTCCATCTCCACCATTTCCATAGCACCAGCTCCATGGCAGCAGTGCCTATAGATAATTTAAAAGCAATTTTTGAACACCAGCAGCTCTGTATTTGTAGAGCTGATGGCAAATAATGCGTAAGAACAAACAACAGGTTAGGAAATTTATTGTCCATGAAGGAATTTAATGAAGTTTAATTTTTGGTTTTTTTTTTTTAAACTAGTTTGATGATCAGTTTTCTAAACATCTCCATCACGACTATTTCAGATTCTCTAATCAATGGGTAATGCATTCACACAAGCACATATAGATTGCTGTGCAACATTAACATGGATTTTGCTGTGGGTAAGGGCTTTGAGCTCTGACAGGGCCACTTTTTACAAAATATGTGGATTTCTCTTGGCCAAGATGGATTGCTGAGCTTTCTTGGGTAAAGACAGGAATAATTGCTCTAAGCTGAATGGTGATGGAGCCTTGCTGCAATAAATGCTGCTCTATGGAATAAATTGAAGAGTTTCACACTGAAGCTCCCTGACAAACACCAGGGTAGAGGTAGTGCAGCAGCTCAGTGGTCATTTAGACAGAATCTGTTTTTTCAGCAGTGGGCAAAAACAGGTTCAGAGGAGAAAACACAAGAAAAAGGCAATGGTACACACTCCCCTGAATAGATTTGTTGTCCCAGCCTCTGACCAGAGATGTTCAGGAGAGAAAACATGTCATTAAACACCTCTCTGAACCCTCTAGTGCTTTGCTGTCCAATGCTCCTGCTCCGTTTTCCCTGACATTTCCACCCCACGCTGTTGTGTGATAACAGATCCCACAGCTCCCATGAATCCATGGCCAAAGTTGGGGTTTGTTAGCCTTGAACTGCCTCTTTCACCATCCCCAGGGATCATCCTGAGAGAAACACAGAGCGATTCCTTTCCCTCCTGCTGTGTCCGTGCCCAACTCACTCTCCTTTCTGCACTGCAGGACAGTCCTGGAGGCCATTCCCCAACCCTGTCATCCCACTGATCTCTCACAGAAACATTCCAAGTCCTGTCTCCTCCTTTAGATAAGGTGGTTTTGTAGGATAGATCAATTGAGCAACTTGTCCAATGCTACAGGTGGTCAAATAAAGTGGTGGGTGTTGGCAGCCAGCAAATGTGGCATGGTTTAGTGAGAATGGGGAATTTGGGCAAAGGTTGGGCTTGCTGATCTTTTCTAACCCTAATGATTCCTCGACTGTACGAATCTAAGGATGTTTTGCCACTTAGCAGGTTTATTAATTTGGGCTAAAGTCACTGAACTGCCCATGTAACTTCCCAGGAAGAAAAAGCTACCATTGTCCATCAAGAAAACACTGTGTATTATCAGACTGCTTTTACTTTAATGTTTTCTGGTTACAGAAATAATTTCAAAAGATTATCCACCGATGAGGGACACAGGTAGACTTGAAATGGATTGAAATACAATTGGTTGCACACCATAATTTCTGTGGATTAATACTTATTCCAGTCTGATAGGATTTGCTCAGATTGTGCATGAGTATTGCAGACTCTGGGAATCATCTGTAGAGAGTGAGCAGGAGCAAAATCCTCTTCACAGTTCCTGACACCAATCCAATTAGTACAAAGTAACCTGCATTCATTTTTGTCCAAGCACAATTCTTATTAGCAATGAGTGAGTTTGGGTTTCATGTATTTTCCGTCTCTCTTAAAATCAATAATGCAGATTTGTCTACAAACACTATTTAGAAATCAGTGCCAGAAATGCATTTCATAGAATGATGAAATCACAGAATATCCTCAGCTGGAAGGGATCCACAAGGACCATGGAGTCCAACTCCTGGCTCTGCAAATGTTTGTTACCAGACTCCATGAAAAGCTACAGTCACAGCTCAGGACTTCAGAGAGAGATTTGGAGGTTTAGAATTTTAAAAACTGGGCCTCTACTCAGAAAGCTGTGTGGGGTGGAGGGGCTGTGCAGTGTGTGAAGATCTCTGGAACTAAAGAAAGACTTGAAAATCAGAGAATCACAGAGTGGTTTGGCTTGGAAGGGAGTTTAGGATCATGCAGTCCTCCCCCTGCATGTGCAGGGACACCTTCCACTAGCCCAGGCTGCTCCAAGCCCTGTCCAACCTGGCCTTGGACACTTCCAGGGATCCAGGGGCAGCCACAGCTTCTCTGGGCACCCTGTGCCAGGGCCTCAACACCCTCCCAGGGAGGAATTCCTTCCCAATATCCCATCCAACCTTGCCGTCCTTCAGCTTAAAGCCATTCCCTCTTGTCCTGGCACTCCAGGCTCTTGTCCAACCCCTCTCCATCCTTGGTGAGAGCAGATATTCACAGCTGAACCAGTGAGAGGAAATGTGACAGCCACACAAATACAGTCACACAGCTGATGAGGGCATGGTTTGGAAGGCTTCCAAATATGACCCAAAATTGAAGAGATCCTCACTGTGGAAAGGAAAGGAACAAAGAAACAGATGTCAGTAAAATGGCATGTCTGGCTCCAAAAATCCAGCTGGTGGAAGGAATCAAGTCCTTTGGGATGCTTGATGTTTGGGGCTGGCTTATCAATTTGATTAGCTCAGTAGGCCTGTGCCAGTGGACTTTCATAACTGTACTTGGGCTGATTCTTTAATAAAAAACCAATAATAATAAACAATAATAAACAGTTTCAGATCTCACTTTGTTGATAAATAACTCATCCTCACCACAAAACAAAGAAATACCTTGGATAAAAATACTCAGTTGTCCATGTGGCTCCCACAAATTAATTAATAAATAAATAGTTGTCAGCCTCACACACAGTTTTATTGCAACTTTTAGAAGCAAGAAATAAATACGCTTTCCTGTAGGTGGACTTGGTACTGTGCTCAGAAACAGGCTAATTTTAGATTAATAATTTCTACAGTAATTCGAATCCTGGAGAATAGATCTGGTAGCAGAGCTGTATTTTTAGTGTAAATTTCAGAGGTAGCGAGTGACATAAAGAAACTCTAACTCCTATAATTCCCAGGGGCTTGGCTCTGGAAGTTCAAGGACTGTTTGAACTTCGTGCATTAGGCAAACATTTTACTTTTGAAGGGGGCTATGTATTGGGAATTACATCATTTAATCTGCGAGAAAGACTTCTCCTCGGAACTAATACAGCCAGATTGTTTCGCCATATGTTTCTCCTAAACTTCCCCAAGTATTCCAGGAGCCAAACAAACTTTAGCACATTTCAGCTCGTTTATCTTTAGATGCAGAACTGATCCGGCCAGCAAGGACCGTGCGTTGTTTAATTACCCCCGCACGCGGCAGCTCTTGCACGGAATGCGCGATGTAGCAGCAGTGTGGTGCTTCCTGGGAGGGTAGTGGGACACCTCTTCCTTGGGAAGGCTTTGTTATTGGAATATATTGCTCACAGATGATGCCACAGGGCTCGTTGCTCCGACTGCTCCCCGTATGAGCTCCCTGTCAGCCTGAGGTTTGTTGGGTTGTCCGTTTCCAATGGACACGGGCCATGGAAAAGCACTTAATGAGGTTAAACTCGCCACTGAGAGGGAAATCCATGGAGAGGAATTGGTGGAGGATTAATTTAACCAGCCCCTTAAACAACCACCCCTGCAAATCACTGAGCTGCAAGGTGCCAATACCAAGCTTACACAACGCTTTTAATTTAGCTGCATAGCAGCAATTATTCTCTTTTAACTCCCTGGACCTGGGGAATGGAGAGGTGCAGTAATAATTTGTGGCAGTTTCTTTTCCCTGATAAAGAGGCAGAATTTGTGCTACGGGGCCCTACAACAGGATTTTGCAGTTCAGGTGACGGAATATTGCTTTTCAGAACAGGGTTGCACTTCAGCAAAGCCAGATTGCAGTCAAGCTTCATGAAAACGGGTAGAAAGAGATGTAATGCATGAGTACGCCTAATTTCAGTTATTTTGGATACAGCCAGGAGAGATAAAGGGGGAAATGACCAATTTCTGGGGGGTTTAAAACGTAGCTGACACTTGCAAAATCGTGCTCCATATTGCCTCGCAATAATCATTAATTTGCCTCTAACTCCTCGATCAAAACAGTACCTCTAAATCATACCAGGCCTTGCAATTTCACCAATATTGCTTGAAATAAATAAATAAAATGGAGAACAAGCACAATCTAACTTATTTGACAGCCTAGCTGACTACACTGAATAGCAAGATCATGCAAACCGCTGCTTCTTTGCTCCAATTAAAGTGATTGATAGAGATTGAACAACTGAAAATGCACAAGACCTGGCAAAATCTAATTAGCTAAAACCAGAAAAAGTATTACACTGCGAGCAGATCTGGGCAAATAATTGATTTTGAGGGAAAACTGTGTGTTGGGTGGAAGAATGAGGACAGGCTTTGATCAATCGCTGAAATTTTAAATCACCTATTTTGATAATTCTGGTGAAAGAAAAAAGGTTGATTCTTAGAAAGATGAAAACCACCTGATGTTCTTCAAGGTAATTTTTAAAAAATTAATTTACTGGCTTAAATTGAAGCTAAAAGGTGGGATTATAAACATTTTGGGAGAGCCCTTACAGAGAGGTCCAGCTGTACAAGATATAAGCTTTATTTCAGAAGGCTGTTTTATTTTTTTACAAGAGAACTAAAACTGAAAACTTCCAAGGTTTTCAGGCATCGGCAATTAATTTTTAGTAGTTACGTTCCTAATACCCCAAAGGGGGCTCCAGGTTGGGAATGCAGGGATGGGGTTAGAAAAGCTAAAGCCTACCTGGAGTTGGATTTGGAAAGGGATGTGAAGGGCAACAAAAAGGGCTTCTGAAGGGATGCGAGTAGCAAAAGTAAGATTAGGGAAAAACTGGGTGCATTGGTCAGTGTTGCAAGGAGTCCATTCAGTGATTCTCAAAAAAAAAACCCCCAAAGACATAAAATCCAGATAATAACTGTATTAGGATCATTTCCTTTTGTCTTCCAAACATCCAGGGGTTTTGTTTAAGCTGCTGCAAACTAAATAAGCATGAAATTTAACACTTTTTTTTTTCTTTTGGTGGTGGGCGTTGTTTGTTTTTTTTTTTCTTTTCCAAGTCTCAGCAGTGAAAAGAGATGCATAGAGAAGCGAGTGCCACAGCTGAGAGGAATAACAAGGAACAGCATCACTTCGGCTGTTGCGGTGTTTTTCTATCCTTTTTTTTTTTTTCTTTTATGTAGATTGGTATTTCAGAAGCCTTCAATAGGTTCAGAAATTAATCTGAAATAGCAGCCCATAAGTTAGAGTTTTAAGACTGCAGGCCCCTTCCAGCCTGAGAAATTGAACTGGAAGTGTTGTCAGGATGGTGTCTCCCCTGGGGTCCCACTAAGCAGCTCTGTCTCATCAGCTAGTGAGCAGAGGAAAATCTGTGTAGTGCATTGATGTGTCTATTTCTGTCTGTCTTGATCAAACACATGTAAAAGTTTCTCACCTAAGTTATTTAAGGTTTAATAAATTATTAGAAAGTTATTTTGCATCCCCCAGTGCTTGCTGGTGGGAGTACTGTGTGTGTGTTTATTGCTCCCCCGGTGGGAAGGACACGAGTCCTGGTTTGTGAACACAGGGATGAGTCTCCAGGCTTCCAGCATGTGCAAGTGTCACTCACCTGGACATAGGCAGTCCCAGTGGCCTGAGTCTGGCCTTACTGGTCAGCTGGTCAGGCCTAAAGCACCCCAGCAGGTCCCACATGATGGGGCTCAGGTAACTGGTGTGCACCCATGATCTCCCCAGATGTGTGTTCCATGTTCCCAGCAGGATCCCACCCCTGGACCAAACGTGGCCAAACAGGAACCAGGTGTTTTCTCGCACAAGTTTGGCCATTTTTACATGCACCAGTTGTTTACTTGCAAGAGAAAACCTTCACCCCCCCGCCTCATTTTTTTCTAAGTTCTTTACACCCCAGTGACTCCTTCCCACCACATTTGACCCTTTCCCATAAGGAGTTTTACCAGTTCCCACAATCCCCTTGAAGCATCCTTCAAGTCTGCTTTTTTATGTGGAACTTATGATGATCCTGTTTCCTTTCTTTTAGTCAAGGAGCAAATTCTGAGTGAAGCCCTCCAAGACTCTGCATGAGCAGCTCCTTCCCTGGCCCATCCACCAGTGTCCTATCTTGAGTCATCATTGTCATAGGATCACAGAATCCCAGACTGGTTTGGGTTGGAAGGGATTTTAAGATCATCCAGTGCCACCAGGGACACATTCCACTATCCCAGGTTGCTCCAAGCCCCATCCAACCTGGCCTTGGACACTCCCAGGGATCCAGAGACAGCCACAGCTTCCCTGGGCACCCTGTGCTAGTGCCTCCCCACCCTCGCAGGGAAGGATTTGTTCCCAATATCCCATCTAACCCTGCCCTCTGGCACTAGGAAGCCATTCCCTGTGTCCTGTCCCTCCATCCCTTCTAAGAAGTCTCTCTGTATGTTTCCTGTCAGCTCCCTCAGGTGCTGCAAGTAGTCTCCCTGAGGTGCTCCTTGTCAGGGTTTATGCATCTCTGTGTTCAATCTTCTGCTTTCCCTCTCTTTTGCTTTTGCCTTTCGTGCCGAAAGCCATTAAGGAGATATCCCTGAAACCCACACCTCTTCCTGCCACACTCGGTGCCTGAACCTCCCACACGGACAGGTAATCACAGGTGTGACAGCCTGGGCAGAACTCACGGAGCAGCAGGAGGCTGCTAAATGCAGCGTGGGTGAGAAGTTCTGGTGCATTCAGTGAGGAGAAATTTCCCAAAATTCCCCTAAATATCTGGGATGATACAGGAACCCCATGGCAATCAACAGCAATACAACTCCCCTGTTTTGTTTTTTTTCTCCTCAGTCGAGAAAGCTCTCGGGTGTGAATTTTTAGATGGGTATATTTGGATCTAATACAGATTTCCAGTTCTTTCCACTCTGTTGCTCTCTCTGAATATCTAATGAATAATGCAACGTAAATTAAATTGGTGACTGCTTGTTGCAGTGGGGCTTGACAAGTGTTTCTTGAAGTTTACAGACATCCACATATCTTGACTCCTCAGCTGCAGCAGCTCTGAGTGGTGTTAGAGGCAGACGAGGAGAAAAATTAGCTGCATCAAAAAAAAAAAAAAATGAAGCAGACTTTTCAAGTATAGTTTAAAAAGTAATTTTGACACCCTCCCAGTTCAATAATAATTTCTCACCTTCTCTTTCCATCATGTGCAGTTTGCTCTGCTCCCTTCTGCACAAGGGAATCTGGGTTTTCTTTAAACTGGTGCTGATTTATGTTAGAAATATTTTATTAATTTGGTAATCTTTATGCCAGCCTTTCAAAATGCAAACACAGCTGTCCTCTGGGAAATCCGCTCAGCTGCCTTGGGGCTGGAATGCACTGCTTTATAATGTCAAACGGTGGCACGAGGGTGAATTTCTTCCTGAGCTGAGATGCACTGCTTGAGAGTATCAGACCTACAGCCATAATTTTAATGATAATTTATTGTTCCTGAGAAGGGGAAAAGGAGGTCAGATGTGTATATTGGTTCAGCGAGCACGTGCTGTTACTCATTCCCTTGCTCAGCCTCTGCAGAGATGATGGAGAGGAAAAATGGAGCATAATGCATTCTCAAGGTTGCCAGGAGCAACTAATGCTTCCAAATTGGTATTCATGTTTTATTACATCTTAAATTTCAGCACCTTAAAAACAATAAAGGAAATTGCATTTTCACAAAGAGTCTTCCTTCAGGGAATGTACTTCAAGTTTACTGTCTTTTTTTCTGGTGTCTTTGGCCGTGTCTTATGAACTTCTTGTTTCAGAGAGAATATATATCTATATATCTACATCTATCTCCAACCCGGCCTTGGACACTTCCAGGGATGGGGCAACCCCACTGAATTCACCTGGAATCTGCCTCTTTTTGGGGGCATAACCACGTACTTTCCCCAGAGCCAGAGGGAAGGAAGAAAAAAGCGTTTGTCCACCATTGTTATTATACAACTACAGAAGTGTTTTTAATGAAAAAATGTCAGTAGCAATGAATGGGTCCCGTACAGATCCTCTCAAATGACAATATTACAGGGCAAACTCTCAAAGTCTAATTTGTTCCTGCTGAACATGGAACTGTCACATTGGCGTGAAGAATATTAGACCGAGTACAAAAGAAATGGAAATGAATGGCTGGAGAAAAAAGGAGTAATATCTTTGAAGTTCAGAATTTCTTATCATTCCAGGGTGTTAATACAATTTACATTGACTGTGGTAGGCTATTAATAAAAAATACATTGATCAGAAAACTTTTGTGCATTATGAACATTCGAATAATTTTGCTTCACAGAGGTAACAACTTATTCAAAGGAAAGAGATCGTCAGATGAAGCCTAAAGAAACCATCCCTGTTCTCTTATTATGCATTCTTACAGCTTTCTGTGTAAAAAATAGATAATAATAGTGAAGGATTGCCGAACTGGGGTTTGATTGCGGCAGGAAAACAAGAGTTCTGGCATCCACCTGCACCACAGTGCTCTGCCCAGAGAGATTTTCACGGCACCACCGCAGAAGTGAAGTGCAAAGAACCCAAAATTAAGCCCGAAAAGCTGATGGATTGTTTCTGCCCATTTCCTGCCCATAAATCCAAGCTAAGTCCATGAGCTCCCCTCTGAGTTACCACCACTCCCTGTTCCCCTTCTAACAAAATTTGGCAGGAGAGCTGAGTACCTTCTTGATGAACCCCAGTAATTATTTCAATTGCATTGATACTTCCATTTGTGACACTGGAAGTGGTGTGTTTGATTTGGTGATTCACAACAAATAATCCCTTTTCTCTACCTGAAGATCACTTCATGCTTTGTTTCCATCCACTAGTCAGTGGAATTTTCTAGGATTATTATAAATTTAATTGTATTTTAACTCACTATGTTATAAAAAATTATTCTTAAAATTGGTAAAAAAATCAAGAAAAAGACAAAAATGTCTTAAAATATAGAGAGTTATATAAGGAAAGAATAAAATATTATTGTTCTGTTATCCATAAAATGTTATTTGAGATGCCATTAATCAACTTTCAGAAGGTTAAAAATGCATAAAACCCTACTCAACAGTGGCTTTAAAAGAAACCTTATCTAGTTTTTGTCGCCCGTGCAGATTTTTGCATTACTTGGTGCAAGGTCTGTAAGGCAAAACCAAAGGGTGAGGACTGCAAATGTTGTATTAGAAAATTATTTAAAGTGATGCCTGTGAATTCCCAACATCTGCTACAGAAAAATTTAGTTTCAGAATTTTTTGCTTGAACTTCTGTTGCCAATACCACTCAATTTACCTTAAAAACTTGCAAACAGTAATCTCCTTTTCCTGTTATTTCTCACCATGTTCCCAGTGCACATTTCCTCTGTGTTCTAAGCTATAATCTGCTTTTCATCTTCCAAACACCTCTTACATTTCAGGTGGCTTCTGCACAAAGGTACAAATACCCCAAATTCAGCAGCTCTCCCAAGCTGCAGATCTTTCACTGTTCGTCATTTTTATGTATTCGTTGTTGATAACATTTTTATTATTACATTCAAAAGAAGCATTTCGGTGCTAACCTTCACAAGCTGCTTTGGTGAGCCTCAGGTTCTGCTCAGTGGAATTATTTCACTAGGTTTTTCCCCTCCTGATACTTCTGATGCGTCACTTTTCCGTTGTCTCCCATTTCTTCTGGTCTCCCGTTTCTCCTCTCGCTCTGCACCTGAGCACCTTTTCCCTGCACTGTTTTCCTTCTCTGCCCTTCCCTTCCTGTTTGGAGATTCCCGCTGCCAGTCAGGTGGGAGTGATGCTTGGATGCACGGAGGGCACACCTGAGAGCTGATGGGTGCACACCGAGGCGCTGGATGGGGCTGGATTGTGGAATCTGCCCAAGCGGGAGTGAGCGGTTGACACTTCCAACAGAAGGAGTGGCCACAGAATAAAAGAGCCTTTAAAAGACAGGTTTAGTAACTCAAGGTATTTCCATGCCTTCCCGCCTGGCCTTGTCCCCAATAGCAGGTTTTACATCCTGTTGTTTACATCCCAGATGTCTGGAGATCAGGAAGTCTCAGCATAACCATGAACTTTCTCTGTGACCGTAAATAGCTTTTGGTTCCATTCTGCTTCATTTTCTCAGAAGCTGAGATCATTTCACATTTCTCTCTTCCGCTCTGTCAGCTGTTTGCACTGACAGTTCTTCAAGACAGATATTATCCCTCTTTATTATTATATTTTTTTAAATAAAAGGTAATGAAAACAGGCTGCTGTATCAGTTGTGATCAAAAATGGTATCCATACAAATCCATACAAACTACATTTCTCACTAAACTCCTCTGTCCAAGTTATGAAAGTGAATATTTATGGTCTCAAAATTTAGGCAAACCATAACAAAATAAATAAAAAAAACCAACAAAACTTTACCAGGCTACTAAACCCAGGTAACTCAAAATCCAACCCGCTTTTCTTTCTCCATAAGTTTCACATGGATGTAGACAAATGCTTCATTTCATTCCAAGTGGTGTTATCAACCCCGTGGGAAACCCTTCTCACTCCCAAGGACTGGCAGTGTTTTGCCCTCCAAAACCAGTGGGAAAAAGTAATAACGAAGGTCGCCTGAAGTGGTTTTTGTTTCCCAGAAATCTATATCCTTCCCCAGTGAGGTTCAAACTGGGGTGTTCTTTCCCTCAGATGATCTATTTCCAAAATTGTTCTGCACAAAGCAACAATCTCTGCAGGAGACTAGAAATGCAATAGGAAAGAATTGCAAAATCTGACCAGATCGCCTCCATTTTGTGATGAAATTGGAAACAAAAATTTAAGTGAGGCACAGGAAGTAAATTTGGATGAGAAATTATTTAATTGATTGGTGCCATGTCCCAGTTCTGATGCTGCTTAAAAACCAGGTAAGGCCCTCAGTCAATAGAAGATGTGATATGAATGATGCTGAAAGATTTGTTGGTGGACTTCCTTTCATCTTATCCCTGTTTTTATTGTCTTCTACTTCTCATTGAAGTCAGAGGAAACTCTGTGCAGGAAACCTGGGTGAGAATAAATCAAACCTCCTTTAATCAGGAAGCATCCAACTGACTTCAATGTGATTAGGACTAGGTCTTGGAATCTCTTAATTTTAGCCTTACAGATTCCCTCTAGCAAATTAGAGAAAGAGTTATTAGTTACTATTCAAAATTCAACTGAGTTTATTAAAAACTCAGCTGGGTGTCACCCTGAGGAACCTGATCTAGTGTTGGAGCTGGTCTGGTTTGGAGCAGGTGGTTTGAACAGACGATTATCAAAGGTCTTTCTTAAAAAAAGTATCAAGAAAACCTCTCAGCTCTCCAGAAAAAAACCCTCAACTACTGCAACTAATTCCTATAACTCAAACATTTCCACATTCTTGTAGGAAGAAAGAGATTTGGTCTCCTAGGAATAGCAGCTCCTATCTTAAATTATGACATTTTTCTCTTATTTTTGGAATTTCTCCATATGAGCCCTAATTCAGGTTTCATGCTCATGCTAATCAAAGCAGCAGGATACAGTAGCTCTTGTCCTCATTATTTTCAGCTTTATTTCCTCTCAGAGGTGCTGCACTCATGAAAAGTTTGACTCTGCCTGTTGGCACATTGCAAGACTTAAAAAGTGACAGTAAACAGATTGGCATTAATTATGGGCAGAGACAAAGAGTTCACCTCGGAGTGACTTGGCCAAGGCAGATATTGGTGGCTTATTGCAACCAGAGAAAGAAATAAATGGTGAAAACGCCGTTTCTTGTGGGGAACACGGGCCCACTGTAGTTTTACACCCTGGAGGAGCCCGAGGTTGCACTTGGAGCTCTGTGTGCAGAGGCCAGGACAGAGCAAGGGCTGGAGGCACTGAGTTAAGTCTTTGCTCCTCAGGGCACGGAATACTGAATTAATTCCTTTGTTCCACTTTTCACTGATTATTATAATCCACCAGAGAGCAGAAATGATGCTATAGAACCTTAAGGTTTGTGTCCACCTTAAGCTTTGTGAAGCCCCATACACAGAAAACTGCAAATTCAGTGTGGCCTCCAGCGACAAGCGCCGTAATCTCTGATCTTCTAAATCCATAGATCCCAAAGAAATATGGATATCCAGAAGGGAAAAAGCAACAGGAACTACCCCTGAAGCAAGAGGACAGTCCTGCCACTTGTTTTTATTGAGGCACACACCTACATGACTTAACGAATCCTAATTAGGTTTAACCGACAGCTTTACACTAATGAACCCGGCAAACAGGAAATTCCTCGTCCTGTCAGAGCTGACAAATATTAGTCAGATCGTTATGTGAGTGAGGTGCTGGTAGCTGCTGCCAGCCAGTTTTCTATGCTAGCAGTGGTTATTGGGAATTATAAACTGATTTTCACTTCCCCTTAACAATTTTATCTCTACAGGAAGTCTTTGACATGGACTTCCCACAGCACACCTGAGTCTCACACAGATGGAAGGACACAATTCAGTGCCATTTTTTGAAGCAGAGCCCTAAGATCACAGATTTCCAGAAGAGTTTAGGTTGGGAGGGACCTTAAAGCCCATCCAGTCCCACCCCCTGCCATGGGCAGGGACACCTTCCACTAGCCCAGGTTGCTCCAAGCCCCATCCAACCCGGCCTTGGGCAATTCCAGGGATCCAGGGGCAGCCACAGCTTCTCTGGGCACCCTGTGCCAGGGCCTGCCCACCCTCACAGGGAACAATTCCTTCCCAATATCCCATCTAAATCTATTCTCTCTCAGTTTGAATGTTGGGGCTTTTTAATCTGAGGGAAAAGAGGTTTAAGCGTCACATGAAAGAGAGTTGGAAGAATTTGTTCCTTTGTTCTTGTACCTTAGATTATAGGCACAGTGCTTTTACTATTTCTCAACTATAAATAGGATCCTCTTCTATCCAGAAAGACATGGGTACATTTAAATTTTGACTGCTAAAGAGAAGATGTTCAGAATGTGTTTAAATGTGTTTTTATATTTCAGGATTTTTAGAGAAACTCCTAAGACTGTAACGAAAAATACTTGTAAACACATACCTAGGAAGAGTTTCTTTTTATTACTGTTAACTGAAGAAGAATTAATAAATATTGTTTCCATCACTATTTAACATCTTGTCCACATGCATTTTTTATCAAGATCCATATTTCATTCCACAGTTTTCTATGTTTTCCAGTAGTCACTGACAAATTGGGAGAAGAAATGCAAAAATAGGATTCTGGAAAATCTGCATAATTTTACTTGCCCCAGTAGGGAAAGGAAGAACCAAGTAATAATGATCTAAGTGGACATAAATTGTTGACTTTAAAAAAAATGTTCTATGGCTGTGCTCAATTCCTTCCATTAATCCACTCTCCAGATGTTTCCATAGCCTGAACTTGGAATAAAAGTAACATAAACTTCTTAATTATCTTTTCCTAATGATAACATTTGTCCTCACAGCTTGTGCTAGATTAGTCCCCAAACCAGAACTGAAACTTTTTTAACTGCCAGGGCAGAAAATTTGATGAAAGAAGGTACTTTGGCTGGATTGGCTTTCCACAAGCAGGTTGGAATGGTGTTTGTGGTCACACTCCCCAGCACAGGATATCCAGGACCTTTTGGGCAGCAGGTGAGACACAATCTGATGAAGGAGATGAGGAAGAAGGCAGATTTTTCTCTGCCATTCCTACTGGTAGAATTCTGAGTAAGTAAAGCAGTTACTGGATTGTTAATATCCTTCTCAAATTGCCCACCCAAAGTCAAAGGAGCAGCTCAGTGATCACCTCCCGGTCTTCCATGAGGGTGGGAGCTGCTTCCTCATTTCAGTGAGCTTTACCCCTGAACCAATGATTTGCATTTTCACATAAATCTCAGAAAGGAAGCATTGCATCATTTTATGTGCTGGAATTACAGCCAGGTTTGGATAAACCTATTCACACTGCTGAAATATCCAGCACAGATGGATCCATGACTTTGTCTCACACTGATTTCCTTGAGGAAGCTCAGGTAGCAGATCTGCAGTCTGTAGCCTTGCCTTTGATGACTGAGCTGCCACGAGAGATTCTCTCAGCTTTTTACAGCTCAGGCTCTGCCCCACAAAGCCTCACTCACTTTCCCCAGCAGGATGGGGAGGAGCTCCTGGGTTGAGATAAAGAAAGTTTCCTGGGTAAATCAAAAACTGCACATGCAAGCCAAGCAAAATGGAATTCATTCCCTGCTTCCCATCAGCAGATGTACAGAGCAGTAACCCGTGAACATCCAGGTGTTTTTGGAACACTTCCAGGGATGGTGATTCCACCACCACCCCGGGGAAAGGGAAGTGGTGGAGTCTCTCCCTGTCACTCTGCCTTACTGCTTTGCAGCAAGATTTATTTCTCAGCCTACCTGCATATGGTGTGCTTTGAAATTAGTAAAACAATGACATGAAAGTGGTGAAAGAAATTATTTAGGAAGCAGAAATGTGGGGAGAGTTTTAAGAAAACTCTATTAACATTATATAGAATTTTCTGCTGCAGAAGATCATCAGAAATAAAAGGGGAGGAGCAAAACATCCCCAGTTGTGATTGCTGCAGCTTGACTGGGAAAACAGATGCGCAGTATCAGTGGAGCAAAGAAAGCAGGTTGCAAAGGCTTGTCCTCTGATTTGAAATGCTATTTCAAGAGATGAACATTTTCCTGATGGGCACCGATGGGTGAGAGTGATGTGTGCAGGGCAGCCCTGCAGCACATCTCACCAGCCGAGCACGGCCACTGCGCTGGGCGCAGGAACAACGCCCTCTGCCAATGTCATTGAGGAGCTCTCCTGCAGGTCAGCTCTGAAGGAGGCGTCAGGCAGCACTCAGGAACTTCTGTTGTTTCTGGGGGTCATCTTTCAGACGGAATGCAAAGCCCAGGTATTGATGGGGCACAGTAGTTAAATGCCCCTTGGAGGAATCAGCTTATTAACCTTGTGTCCTGGCTGCATCCCAATTCCAGCAATTAAAAATTTGCTCTCTGGAGCCCTCTCTGCAGATTTGATGCAGCACATGATTAATAAGTCCCTGCCATAAACTCTGCTTCTGGTTTAACTGAGAAAAGTTTAAGGGCAGTTGTGTTCCACTCCAGGGATGAAGAAATGGATTCAGACTTTTTTTAGGAGGCGCAGCATCTGCTGTTTAAATGGAAAACACTAACATGAACATCACCGTCTTTCACAGGAAAATCAGAGAGGCTGGAAAGTTTTAAAAACACTTTTACCATATGAACTTAAAGGAAAAACAAGAGAGGCAATTTAGAAGCCACTGTTTAATTAAAAATACTGGAGTTTAAACTACAAAACTCATTCGCATTTCTAAAATCATCTCTTTTTTAAACCTCAGAACCATAAAACTCAGCAGAATCAGAAGAGTAGCTTGGGAATAAGTAATCAGATACACAGAAACATGGAATATCCTGAGCTGGAAGGGAACCACGGGGATCTTCCAGTCCAACCCCTGGCCCTGCCCAGGACACCCCAACAAACCCACCCTGTGCTGAGTTGGTCCTTCACATAAAAGGATCACTCTGATTATGTTTTCTTTCTTTACAACTACTGCTTTATTTTAACATAATTAAAGGGAAAGAGAGACAGGAGACCAGAGCAGCTATGTCCCAGGCTGATCATTATGAAGCTATTCGAAAATCATAGTGGAACATTCTTATTTATGAAATTTCTATTTATATACCAGCTTTACTGCAGGAAAGGGTTTCAGGTTATGTGAATGTCATATTTTATTAAGTACTACACTCTGAGTTTATTTCTAATTCCTCTCCCCATTAAATTAAACAGGGCACATGGTTATAACTTTAATTTCTTAATTTTATGAGAATTACCCAAGCAACACCTGGTCTCCGGAACAATTTAGTAATTCAGTGTTTTATTACAGAATAACAACAGATTCCTCAAATTTGGGGCAATTTTTATTGAAATTGGGTCTGTCCTCATCTAGAATGTTTGTTTAAAAAAATAGGAATTTCAACTTTATTCTTTCAAACTTTCTGAGCATACATAGCTACTTGTCATTAAACACCCTCAGAATACTTAAAAACCTTAGGAGAAAAAACCCCATAAATCTGTATTCTGGGTTACAGAAACTGTGGTGGATTGGCTGATCTTTCAAGCAGAGCATGAAGTGACTGCTAATCAAATGTGCCTCAAGGCAGGAAACTCTAAAATATTGAAGCTGGTTTATTCAGTGTGTCTCAACTCTTTAATTTGACTTTGGCTGGTTCTATCTTTAAAAGTTTTATTTAAGCTATCCAAAGCATTAACAAAACGTCCATTATGATCTGGGCTTGTCGAATCAAAACATATTTGAAATTTTGGGGAACAAAAATGGAGCAATTTATCGACTCTAATCTGCACGGTGATGGAATAAAGATGTGAATGTTCTCTGTGTCTGTTGTGTACTGCTGGTGGGATTGCAGCAAAGAAGCTGGGAAGGTCATCAATATTAAACCAGGAAACACATGGAGTGGTTGACTCCTCTTTATTTTCAAAATATCAAGTGGGGTTTTGGCTGGATAGGTTCACATCAATAAATGCCATCTCCAGGCACCAAAATAACCTTGGAATTTGGTTCTTGAATCCTTGCACACGCTGAGATTCTGCCGTGCAACATCTCCTTCGAGCTGCAAACCCTTTCCAAAACACCTTTTCATTTCTCTGCTCCTTTCCACCCAATCCTCACCGCTAAGGGAGGGATCACTGGGAGACCCCACTGTGCCCCACAGCTCTGTCTGGTTCGTTTTCCCTGCCTGCACCTCCTAGACTTCGCTCACGGCTGTGCTGCCAAGAGATTTTTCTCCCTCTCATCAGTTTCTCTTGGGGCAGTCTGTACACGAAACCTCTTTGTTTTCTCTTGAATTAGTGAGACTTTCCCGGGTGTTTTTACCGTGGCACATTTTCCAGAAATGCCATTTTCGGGTGATTTTTCCGCTCTGTTCCTGAACTGTGAAGACCGGAGCTCAGGACACAGTTTGTGCCTCCAGAATTATCATCAAAATTATCATCCTGCTCTTCCCCTCATCCTGTGTGGGCTCCCAGGACCAAACTGACTGAAGCCTTGTGCTTGAAACTCGTGCTCAGCCAGTTATCCATCACATTCTACATTTACACGTCGTTGCCTCTGCGTTCCAAGGCGGTCTCCCTTTCTCCCCGTGCTCCATTCCCACACTTTCCCCTCTCAGATGTGCAATATTCTGCTATATCTGGCAGCCAAGAAGGTCCCTGGAGGCCCTGCTTGACAGAGAGAGATCCCCATCCCCATTCTCCCGAACACCAATAATTGTGCGTTTTGCACACACTGCTGCCATCAGATGTTTGAATTATCCTGTTTGGAGCAGCCTGGTCCTTTAACAGCCTGAAATGTAAAGATATAATGGAGGTGGCTGTGCTAAAAAGCATCTGAGGACTCCTCCTGTGA
Organism: Ifrita kowaldi; assembly: GCA_013398055.1. Classification (NCBI taxonomy): domain Eukaryota; kingdom Metazoa; phylum Chordata; class Aves; order Passeriformes; family Cinclosomatidae; genus Ifrita; species Ifrita kowaldi. The sequence continues at coordinate 168,879 of VZRS01012080.1, read as the reverse complement.
TTGCCAATTCCAAACCCTCTAAGCACTCATGAGCATAATATTACCTCCTCATCTCAGTCAATTTTCTCCCTGAATATTTACTGAATACTAAATTCATACCCAAGTCAGTGATTGAGAAAGTGAAGGAAGAAGCAGGACATAATCCATATTTTCTTCCTCCCTGTCATGGGATTGCTGTGTTACAGAGACAACTGTAAACCTCACCTAAGGATTGGGTTGATATAAATTGAATGTCTTCTTCAAAGTGATACCCTCAGAGCAAATTTGCCATTGATTTTGGGGCACTTTGCACTAGAAAAACACAGATATTAGATATTTGAAACTTTCCAGCTATTTCTTGTCATTTTGGATCACCAGTGAGCCAAATTTACAATAAAGGTGGGCTTTTCGCTACAAAAAGATCATTTTTCCTTGGTTTCATAAAACAAGCTGTGATGACCCACCTGTCAATTGTCCCAGGCTTTCCTTGGCAAAATACATAGCTTGAATGAACCATAATTAATAAAAATAATACTTGATTGTTGCAGGTGAAGAAGGCAGATTTTCTGTTTCCATGATTACAGGGCTGGTGATTGCTTAGCATTAATGGAGTTTAGGTAAAATGATCTAAATTTTTCTAGTAAAGCAACCTAACCTGAAACATTTGTAGTCCTAGGGGTCATAAATATTGCTGCTGCCCCATCTCCTAAATATCTGTCCCTGCTTATGGCAGGGGATTGGAACCAGATGACCTAAAGGCCCCTTCCAACCCAAACCACTCTGATTCTATGAAATAAATTATCCTCTGCTGTTATTTTTGGGCTTAAATTGCGTCTGAGATGAGGAAGCACCTCTCAACCCAAAGAATCAGCATGAAAAAGAAAGCAGAAGATGAAAAGATGATGGAAAATAGATAGATAGATGGATAGATAGATAGATAGATGGATAGATAGATAGATGGATAGATAGCTCCTAAACCATTATCCTTCAACCTATAAACTGAATATCAAATAATTTTGCCCGAACGTATCAGCAAAATATCTTGAGGGACATACGAGGCGTTGCTTCAGCTCTTTATCCTCAATTTTAATTTATCTTCTGCAGTATCCAGCTCATCTCATTTCAGTATGCTTGGCAGCGTATTCAAAGTTTCTTTGATTCCTCCCATCACCGAATGGATGAGGAATATTCCCCAGGACTTTTAACAGAGCAGCTCACGGAGTGGAGGCTATGGAATAAAAATAGGGGTGATATAATTAGCCATGCTATTTTAATGGAAAGGCTGTCAGAGCTGTGATGTGTAATTCTCATTTAGCAAAGCCATCCTTAAATTGTTTCCTTTCTCGGTGATTTTTCTGGTCCCAGTCCCACTCTCCTGACTGAAGGAAGTTTCTGTCTCTGAGAGTTTTGCTGTGGTCCCTGAGTCTTGATGTCAGTGGCACCTCTCACTGAATTCCGACTGCAATCACTGCTTTCTACTGGCTAATCAGCAACCCTTCAGTTTAATAACTTCTAAATCATTTTTTAAAATTTTTTGTCACGATTATTTGACATCCTTCAATGTGCCTTGAATATACAGAAAAATGTACCTTCCTTTCAGTCCACATCTGCATAGAAAAACACACATTGCACAATACCTGATCAGGTTTGTTTGTTTGTTTCTAAGTGTTCTCTGAAACCAAGCAGGGTTAATTAAACATCTTGGAATGCCAGCTGGCTGAGACTGTGTGGTTCTCATAATTTTCTTCTGTAATATTAATTCATGCATCTAAATTATTAAATAATTTATATGTATATGTTTATATATATATATAAAAATTTGCACTTCTATATGCACGTTGTTTATATTCATAGCCGCAGTTGAACAGGAATGTTTTATACATAACTGTATTTCCTTCTGAATTGCATATTAACAACTTTTTCTCAGCTCTCCCCTCTCCAGTGCCAGTTAATCTATAGGATGTCTGGAACATGGAAATTGTCTTCATTATACACCTGTGGAAAGAACATTTCAGTTGTGTTAGCAACAAACGTTGAAAACTTCAGTACTTGCAGCACAAACTACTCCTTCACTGCTTCATTTTCCCTTTATACAAATTCTAAGTTGAGGAGTAAGACTGAGCTGCTGGGAAAGAATATTAAAAAGTCTCTGAAACATAATAAAGACTATATAACTCTGTATCATAAAGACAATACAGCCGAGCTGAGGAGGTACCTGCCTCTCTGGTACTGCTTGCTGTAGCTTTCTCACAATACTCCTCAAAAAGTAGAAGTCCTTCAATTTATTTACTTATTTATTTTCAATTTAAAATCTTTGTTATCATTAGAAATCAAATAAGCCTCCTGCAGGTCAGGAATTTATGATTGGTGCGCCTGAAACCTTGTCAGAATTTGTATTGGGCCAGTTCTATTAGAGAAAAAAAGGGAGGAAGGGAGGAAGGAAGGAGGGAGGGAATGAAGGAAGGAAGGAAGGAAGGAAGGAAGGAAGGAAGGAAGGAAGGAAGGAAGGAAGGAAGGAATGGATGCATATTCAAGGTACATTGAAGTGAGAAGTGATTAGTCTACATTGAACAGAATATTTCTGACTAATGATGCTGTTTAGGGCAAGGAACATAAATGGGGGGAAAAGAGGAATTCCTAGGAAGCAATTTCAGCTGTAAAAATGATTGTTTGCCCTGCTTTTGCATGGCTGTGTCCTGCCTGCCTTCCTTCCTCCCTGCACTCACTCCTGCCCTGCACCTCTGGCTCCCAAGGTGGTGACTTCACACAGGGATAAGGGCAAGTGTTGGAAGTCGTCAGCACCCCCAGGTCCTTCATGAGGAGCAATACGATGCTCTTCCTCCCTCTAAGCACCTTCAGGGGTCCTTTTTAAGATAAAAATGTCCAATTCCTTGACCTTTCTTCATTCACCTGAAATTCTGCATTACAGCTGAATTTGGGATGTGCAGAGTGCCCTCAGCATGCTGAGTACAGGATCCTTGCCTGCTTTTTTACCTCTAAAACTGTTTTTGCTCTGCTCCTGGGTCAGCATTTCTTTTTGTGGCCTTTTGTAGACCTGAGGTCTCCAGAGCCAATCAGAGCCCCATTTTCAATCACCCCATCCCCGTGCTCTTCTCCACACCATCCTGGGTTCCCACTTCCAACCCTCCCTCAATCCCACTGTGATTATATTCCTTACCCTACAGCATTCTCTTAGCCACAAATACCCTGTTCAGCTAATTGCTAATTGCTTTTCACTTCTGTGTCGATGGAAAATTGTGGTTTAGCCAAAGAAACATAAGCAAAACATGAAAGGTAGAGCTCCAGAGTCTTAAAAAATTTACTGTCAATGCCAGTGCAAACGACTTTTCTGCAGGGTACAAATAAGGCCAGGAAACAAGCAGGGGTGAGGGAGTTACGGAGACGTAATCCTTGGACAAGTGGGAATATGCCAAATGTAGGAGTAGATGCAGAAAGGGTCGATGTTACAGTTCCTCAGTGGGAATGGCAGATCCCTTTGGGTGATTACACAGTAAAACCTACAGGAAAAGGGCAGTTCCAGGCAAAAGATATTTAAAAAAAAAAATAAAGGAATTCAAAAAAGTAATTGAATGCATGTATGTAATATATACTTTTTTTACTATTTTCAGGTTTCTATTTAGCTGGAAGGTATGTCTCCCTTTTAATACAAATTTTTCCTATTAGTGCTGCAAGAATGAGCTGATATTTGCAACACCTCTGGTTTCATGGGTGTAATGACCTCTTTTTAGAAGGTTGGATGATCACACTATTAAGCATTTAGGTCTCCACTCATTTCCAGTGTAAAAAGAACACTTTTTTTCACAGTCTAACTAAGGAATATTGGTTGATCTGCACTTGATAACAGATGACAGCTTACTAATTAGAATTGTTCCCAAAAAATTCCATTTCACTGCACAGGTGACCTGCACTTATTAAACATTTCTCTGCTGATTTGAAAAATAACCACGATCATTTAAGCATGATTGTACAGAGCTATTTCCAACACTTTATTTTCCACAACTGATGCTTGTAAGTGCTAAGAAAAATTAGGAAAAACCATTAGCAAGACGAGCTGGACAGACTGAGCAAATAGCTCTGCACACCAGCGAGCTGAAATACTTTTGACTGAGTCATTCACAGCATGTTTGCCATCTAATGCTTGAGGAAGGGGGGAGGAATTGATTTTTGAGGAAGGATGTGTGAGACATCACACAAATCCCCATGCATTTTGGACACTCAGGAGGCAGCTACTACCTGTCAGCAAGAGAAATTCCAGGATCAGAGGAGAAACCTTAAAATATCAAAATATTCCTTTATTATTTATGATATTGTTTTTATCATTTATTTAAGAATCAGCAAGTCCAATGTTTTATTATTATACTTGTATATTGTTATATTAGAATTTCATTATAAATTATGATGCTATTATAAATCATTATACAATATACATTAATATATAATGATACATTATTATGTTATTATATGTCTATATTTTGTGTATTATTATACTTGTCTACTTATACAAGTATGTAGAAAGGCAACTTTTTAAAACTAAATACAGTGTGAGAAGTCTCAGAGTCCACTTGCAAATCGTGTGTAAAAATATTTACTGTTCAGCTTTGGGGAGTTTGACAAAAATCTCACCGTTTGTGCTCTTTTAGAGCTACATGAGCCTCACATTTGTCATGGTTTAACCCAGGCAGCCCCTCACAGCCCCTGGGTCACTCCCCACCAGCGGGATCGGGAAGAGAATCACGAGGGTAAAAACTGGAGTGGGTTGAGATAAAGGCAGTTGAACAGGGAAAGCAGAAACCACCAGACAAGCAAAGCAAACCAAGGAATTCCTTCAGCCCTTGCCTGGGCTGGGCAGGTGTTCAGCACCTCCAGGAGAGCAAGGCCCCATCCCACGGAGCGGTGACTTGGGGAGACAAAAAACTTCCCTCCAAATGTCCCCCCTTCCTCCTTCTTCCCCCCACTGTATATCCTGAGCATGAAGTGACACGGTCTGGGATATCCCTGGGGTCACCATCGGAGGGGCAGGAAAGGCCTTGGCTCTGGGTGAGCTCAGCAAGAACAAAACCATCTCTGTGTTATCAGCCCTGTGTTCAGCACAAACACAAACACAGCCCTAAAGCAGCCCCTGGGAAGAAAATTAACCCCAGCACAAACCCAACCCATTCCACCCCTCATTCCCCACCATTTATGTCACACTCAGGTCCCACACTGCTCAATACAGCTCCTTTACCCCCCTCACCCATCCCTTCTTTACTGCTAATGCACAGACATCATTCCCTTAGTCTACAGCCGCTCCTGCCAAATGTCCATAAACTGACCACACAACGCCTGTCGAATTAATTTAGTCCATGACTCCGAGCTCCATCTGTTCTGGTGCTCAGTCAGGACAGGAGTCCCGAGTCCAGCCAAACCCAGCACAGCACCTGGGTATTCAATAATGGGGTTTTTTCCTCAGGTGCTGCACTTTACTCTCTGAAAGCCTCAGCACTACCATTGATAAACAGCTCCTGAGTGGGCCAGAAAGTCTCATTCCAAGGCTCAGCAGCTGCAGGATGCTGTCATTGCCTCCTGTTCTTTTCCCCATGCAAGCTTCCACTTCATCACTTCTGGGACCCAGACAAGAGGTATTTTTTATTGCTCCTCAGTTTCCAGTTTCTGGGATAACAATCTGAATAACACCATGAGGGAATCTGCTGCAGCTCCACTGCTGCTTCCACACTGGTGCACTTTTAAAGTGGTCACAATGAAACCATTCCAGGAGCAGGGTCAGCTCTTGGCAAAACAAGCAATAACAATACATGCACAGTCCTCCAGGAATTAACATCTATTTCTAATTCCGAGGGTGTTCTTTGACTCTTCTTTCAGCAAAAGACCCAGGTTAAAATGCTTGATTCGGTTCAGTACTCTCTTTTTTCATTCTTTTTTTTTTTTTTTTCAGGGTACCAGACTAAATGCAAATCTGATTTGCAGTCTTTTTGAGGGTGCTTTATTATTTTGATAGATCTCCAGCAGCAGCAGAACACATATTCGTCACAGCCAGCTGCTTCAGCTCAAGCATGATTGATCAAAACCTACTGCCCAGCATTGCTGTGACAAAGGTATATCAAAATCCCAGAATCCCAGGATCACTGAGGTTGGAAAAGGCCTCCAGGATCATCGAATCCAAGCTGTGCCTGATCCTCACCTTGTCACCAGCCCAGAGCACTGAGTGCCATGTCCAGGCCTTCCTTGGAAACCTCCAGGGATGGGGACTCCAACACCTCCCTGGGCAGCCCCTGCCAAGGTCTGACCACCCTTTCCATGGGGAAATTCCTCCTGATGTCCAACCTGAAGTGATACAATACACACAATGAGCTACAGGCTTTTTTCTGGAAATCCATCTCACAAAAGTGCTTTGCATAACAATATTGAAATAATACAAGAACCATCCTTAGGGTAGTTTTTCTCCTCCAGCAATGCCCAGGTCTGTTCCTCTTTTGCTGCGAAAATGAGCTCCGAGGCTGACCTGAGTTCCTGATTTGGGCTTCTTTTGGCAGAAAATTTGCAAACTCACAAGATTTCAGTGTCCCTGTTCAATATGAAGCCTGAACAAGAAGGTTCAGGGCCAGATTGGACAGGGCTTGGAGCAGCCTGGGATAGTGGAAGGTGTGCCTGCCCATGGCAGGGGGTGGAATGGGATGGACTTTAAGATCCCTTCCAACCCAAACCTCTCTGGGATCCTCTGATCCTCTGACTCCTGCAAATCCAGTACTGAGGTCAGTTTAAATGACATCTTATTCCTCTATATGTTCCAAAAGCTGAGTTCTATTTGTCATAAAAATAGCAGTAAGATAATCCAATTAGCAAGATTCTGCGAGTGATGTGAGACATAATTTCCATGACTTCATTTTAGCAACCAATGCATTTAAGAAATGAAGTCGTCAAGGCTTTTTCAAAATACTTTTTGGTTATACTAATGATAAATTTGGGTGATATTTAAAAATACTGCAGAAATAGAAGCACCTTTTGCTACCAGTTTTATTCGACAATTTATAAAATGCAGGTTTGGTCTCTCAGATGTTTCCATTTAACAGAAAACGTTGATCAAATTCCCTTTTCTTAAGACCTACAAGGGCAAAACAAGAAATATCTCCAAGAAGGAAATTGCTCCAACTTCTCATTGAAGAAACAAATTTGGTGTTGACATGACTGATTTTTAAGCCCAAAACTGGGGGTGTGGTGAGGAGGGCTTTGAAGGGAGGAAATACTAAGGTCAGAGTTGGAAAATAATTTCAGAGAAAATTTCAGTTTTCAGACAACACAGCCACGAGAAACATCACAGCCAAAATGTGCTGTAAATGGAGAGTCAGTGATCATCCAAAAGCACCTGTCATCTAAAGTCTTATTTGAACTCAACATGAGGGAAAAATAACATGTTCCAGCCATATAGTTATGTTATTAGTATCACATTGGTACCTGTCTGTCAGCAGCTGTCCTAGAAAAGTGACATTTTAAAACAAAAAGCGAGACAGGTTAAAGATAAAGGTGCAGCAGAGAGATCTCTGGTTGTTTTCCAGAGACTTATTACGGAGAGAAAAACAAATAAATAAAGATACTGCCAGCAATTGCAGCAGATAAATGCTGGAGAGACACCAAATGGGTGCCAGATAGGAAAATTAATGCTGTGTACTGAGAGGAAAACTTGGGTTTTGATCATCAGAGTCTGCTCTGAGCCCACAAGGATGTCCTCAAACCTCAGCTGAAGGGTCGTGCAAAAGCTCCATGTAGCTGCTCGAGTCACTAGATGGCAGAATCTTCTAATTAGTCCAGTGTCATTTGTTATTTAATCACCTCTGGAAGCAAACCTGGCTCTCAGTTAGAGAGCAGTGCAGCAAATCATGCAGCAAACCACAAATCTTTGCTGCTCAATCCACTCCCAAGTTTTTAGCACTTTGTAGGTTTTCCCAGATATTCCTTCAAAATATTTGACTAAAATGACTTTTGAGCAAGCACATGGAGCTACACCAGTAGCTGGTTCACATTTTCAAATGACTCAGAGGGGTTCAGGAGCCAAATTTTTGGTCTTTATAAGAACCTTTCTCCAATGCACAATAACATTTGGTGGTGCTTGACCCAGTAGCTGCCAGTGCTCAAAAATTTCCGAGGTGGCCAGTAATGGAACTTACCAAAACCCTGAAATCTCTGAGAAAAATATGTTTGTTTTTAATGGATTCGCATTTTTGTGGTAATGTGAAAGTCAAAACAGATCCATCTGTCCACATGGGTACGAAGTAGGCACAGCTTTCCTCATCTCTACGTGTAGTGGTAGCAACTGAGTTTCACAAATCCCTGGATAGTTTGGGTTGGAAGGGGTTGGGTTTGGTTTTAAGCCCATCCAATTCCACCCCCTGCCATGGGCAGGGACACTTTCCAGAATCCCAGGTGGCTCTGAGCCCCATCCAACCTGGCCTTGGACACTTCCAGGGATCCAGGGGCAGCCACAGCTTCTCTGGGCACCCTGTGCCAGGAGCTCACCACCCTCACAGGGAAGAAGTCCTTCCCAATATCCATCTATCCCTGCTCGTTGTCATTTTGAAGCCATTCACTGGGTAAGTACTGCTACTCCAGGTTGTAAAGTCTGCTGTGCCCTAAGGGATGTGCCACAGGGGATGTGCCACAGTCACACAACCCAACTCCAGGGGGGCAGAAAATTAAACCCCAAATTTTCCCAGTGCCAGAGCAGACATTCAGTTGGGTGAGTGGACGTTCATCATACTCCTTCCAATCATGCCATGGGAGCAAAGTGAAGTTACAAATTGCATGGACTGTATCACAGGTCTGCATTCAAAAGACCCTACCATGGTAAGAATCCAATTAAAAGCAAGAACAGAGGATGTGCACTGAGCCAGGAGGGATAGTGGTGACACCAAGGAATAATAACTTTGACAAGTACAGAGAGGGAAAGGAAAAGAAATCAACGAGTGAAGAAGCCCTGTGTGATTGCTGCAGAATCCTCAGTGGCACAGACAAGGGCTGCCTAACGCAGCAGAAGAGTCTATTGGCTTCATTTATTCCTTTTTAATAAATGATTCAGCAGTGTTTGCAATGCAACGAGCATTTTGAGCTGGCAGCTGCAATATTTATCAAGGTGCCGTGAAACGTCACTGAGAAACCTCACGTGGCTTTTGCATCTCATCCGCTTGTGACCTTTCTAAGCAGCCGGCTGACACTTAATTGGAGATCAGTTAACATGGCTGAAATAATGGGATTTGCCAACAATTATGGATAATACAAATTCCTTACAATTTTTTGTGAGGTGCTGGAGTGTTTCTGTCGAATTTCAACATGAAATTTGGGACACTACGGACCAGCTTTGCCCATCCCACAATTTATTGCTTCATAAGAGGGAGTTTCTTTCCTCTGACTTTCCCCTCTGCGTCAGCAACAATCTGCACAATCAGTACAACTTGCTGCTGGACTGGTAAAAAATAAAACCTGACCAGGCAAAATTAAATCATGGGGTTATCAAACTGAATCAGCTCCAAGCAAAAGGTCAGAGAGGGAAGTGGCAGCCAAGAGATGAAGGAGAAAGGACTGTCCATTCTGAAGGGGGAATGTGCTGGATTAGCACAAGTGGATTTTCCCTGGAATGTCTATTTCATGCAAGTCAGAGCAGCAGACCCCAGACTCTGACTGTTCACGAACTCATGAATCTGCAGTTTCTGAATTCCTAAGTAGGACACACCACTTCTGCAAACTTTCTGGGAGACTCGAGTGACAAAAAAAAAAAAAAAATCCAGTATTTTGATATTTGCACGGGTTTTGAAAGGCTCCTTGACAGTTTGGATCGTACTGTTGTTTTTCTGCTTTAATTCTGATCTTGAGACGCATCAGGAATTCCAGAGTGCAATGTTACCATATCCAAGGAGAATTAAATGTGGTGTGAGAGGATTTAGTGACAGGGGATGCAGACACGGTGCTCAGCACCTCCTTTGCCTTCAGCCAGGACCAGAAAGGTCTCTCAGATCCCTGAAGGAGTTCAGGGGGAAGATTTAACAGCAATGGATGGGGACAGACTCGGGGTTTTCTTGACATGTCTCGACCTGTGGAAGTCAGTGGGACCCACTGGGCTGCATCTGGGGTCAGTGGAAGACCTGGAAGTTGTCCTTTCAATGCCATTCATTGTCACCTTTGATAGGCTGGGAAGATCAGGGGAGGTGTTTCGCCAGTGAAGAGAAGGAAGAGTCAGAGTCACCTTTAAAATGGGCCAAAAGGGCATTCAGGGAGCTGTGAGAGGGTCAGTCTCACCTTGGTCCCTGGGAAATCAAGGAGAAAATCCTCATGATTTGGATGATTTGGACATGGAGGTGTTTCTGGACACAGGGCAAGGAAAAAGGCCACTGGGAGCAGCCAACATGGGCTTATCAAGTTTGCCAAAGATAAACCAGGCCTGATCAACCTGATTGCTTTATAGCATAAAAAGATTTGGTCTGAGGAGGAAGGAAGATCAGCGGGAAGTTGGAGCACTACAGTGTGCTGAGAGAACCGAGAGCTCAGGCCTGCTTTAAACTTTAAACAATTTAGAATTCGACTACTTACATCACGTTCAGTTTGACTGCTTAGTTCTTACGCGTACTAATTACCAGTACTCAGAGCTATTAATCAACATCACTGTGCAGAGAAAGCTGTTACTCTTTAACCCTCACAACCCCAACACCACTGAGCTGGGGTGGGCAGCATAGATCCCGACAGTGCTGGTTGGAGTCACTGCTGGAGGTCAAGGTGATGAGGCTTGAGAGCTCTTGGGTGGAGGAGTGCAGAATTGCAACAGGCTGCTGGATTTCTCCCCCTTCACTCCCTGATCTTTTTATCTCATTCATGCTTTTATCCCCCCTAAAGTGGTGCATTGACTACTCCTTTCACTGCTGATGTTATATTTGCTTTTGGCAGCTCGGTCTCTTGGGTACCGGGTTGGGATGTTCTGCCTCTTTGCTTATCTTGTTCTTTATCTCACAGCTGCTTGTTTCCCAGCTGCCCCTTGGGTGCACCCGCACACACCTTCGCTCCTCTGGTTGTTCCACCACTCACACAAGTATTTGAAATATTCCCACATTGTGTCTGGCTTTGCCATAACATTTACAAAGTGCTGCTACGCTGTAATAAATTAGGATGCTAATATTTGGCTCCAAGGCAAAGTAGTATTAATTATATCCTGATTGATGAACTTCTAATTTATACGTGGCTGCTGCTCTGGCCCTGTGCAATGCGGTGTTTTGAAAATTACTGTGTAGAAGCCCATCAGTGCAGAACGATTCCACCTTATTCTAAAAATAGAGATCATTATTCCCAAAACATTCTGAGACAAATACCAAACAGAGTGTGTTCAGATCTGTGAGTTTTGGCAAATACCATGAACTACAGACTACAGATCTGGAAACTTTGGCTCTGGACCACAGTAGCAGACAGTACAGCCATAATTCAGTTATAATTTTAGCCTGAATTTAGATAATTTCATTATAATACCTGCCCATGGTGTGGAGGGGTCCCTGCTCGTGGTGGGGGTTTGGAACTGGACGATCTTTCAGTTCCTCTCCAACCCAAACCAATCATTCCATGATTTCATTGGGAAACTCAAGCTGCATCGATGCAGATAATTGGATAATATGGCACAATGTTATAGGTATTGAATGATACTAGATTTTGGGTAATAGAATGCTCCAGTCCCTCTACCTTTAATGACTGAAATGTTGCCAAGTCTCATTATTTTATCACCAATATTCAAATCAGTTGTTTTATCCTTAAGGCACCAAATACTGCATTAGGTGATTACGTGGAAGGTTCCTCTCTTTCAAAATCAAAAATAAGAATGTCCAACATTCACTGTTATAAAAACCAACCTGGAAGGAGGTAAAAGGGCTTCCATACCTCCCTAAATCTTTTTTTGGTTCCTTAGTCTCCTGGAAGCGGCCATGGAGGTGTGGTGGGTGCCCATGTGACATTCTTCATCCTGGCAGTCGGCCTTGGAATCCCAGCGTGAGAATTATATCTCTTATAGGTTAGTCCATCATGGTAAGTCCTGTCACTCCAGGCCCTTGCAAAACTTTTCTCTCCTTCTTTGTCCTAGGCTGAATAAAAATGACCACAAGTGTGATTCTAAAACAATGTCGTTTGAACAATATATAAATATTTACCCCCTTCAAAGCTTTCTTCATTAACTTCAGATTGAACTGTCAGAAGGTCACTTTGGAGGGGGTTTGGAGTGACCTGGTCCAGTGGAAGGTGTCCCTGCCCATGGCAGGGGTGGAATGAGAGGAGTTTTAAGGTCCCTTCTAGCCCAAACCATTCTGGGATTCTCTGGTTCTACACTTCTATATAGTTTAAAATGGAGATTTCCAGGCTAGATCTGCAGTCAGAGAAAGCTTTCATTTTCTTCTTATAATGCAAACAAAGGGATGAGATAAAAAATTTTCCCATCGTCAGAGGAAAAGAAAATGTCTCTTCTTCCTTTCATGGCTTTTTGGTACTCATTTTAAAAGCATTCATGGGAAATAAGTGAAGAGGTGAAAGATTACTAAATGTATATCTATTTTATTGTAACTTCTGAAACACATTATTGCCTCTTGAATTGTGGAATAACAGGCAATCAGAAGAAGGAAAAAGGAAAAAAAAAGGGGGGAAAAAAACCCCAGCAAGGAAAAGACAGTCTGTTTTAAAATAATAGGATAAGATAGATCGGAGAGCCTGCAGTTATAAAGAGAATGAAGATTTCGCAGAGTTGTTCCAGTCCTGTTTCCACATTTGTAGAAAAAAGCTCGGAGGGGGATCAGCACGGTGATGAAGGAGCCCTAAAGCAGCAGGAAATCAGAGCTGCCCAGGCCCCAGGGGGATGCACAGGCAGTCAGTTTGCTCAAATTTGGCAATTACTCCTGAGCCCAAGCACTCGGATTTCAGGGATGTGGAAAAGTGCTTTTTCCACAAGCAGAAAAAAAGACATTAACAAACCCAGCACTGCAAGAACAGCACTTACCTGCCCTGCTTCTCCTAAAACCAGAGGGAAATGTGGCTGGGAGAGCCTTGGAGCCCTCCGTGCTTAGAAAGCAGCTTAGAAAGAGCTCTGCTGCGAATGGGAGCTGCACAAATGTCCCCTGCAAATACCTGTGCATCCCAGCGCAGCAGGGAGGGCAGAGGGAGCCACTGCTGCGCTGGGGAAGGGTTGTTCCAGCCACAGCATCCAGAAAAGCCCCATCCTGTGGGTGCTGGGAGAAAGAACATTAAATATGCGGTAGCGGTGCTGGCAGTGATGCTCTGGGAGAATTGGGAGCACGGACTTTGCCGCTGCGACAGATGATTGCCTTGCTCTTTCAGGCAAAATAACAAAATATTTTGTCAGATCAGGTTCGCAGGAACATATTGGTGACTGCACACAAAGCCACGGGGTCTGGTTTAATAAACACCGAGGCTCTAATTGGCACTTCTCAAGTACACACGGCACCAGTGGCCACTGGAGGGCTCAAACACAGCTCAGGAATTGTTATCCCAGGCCCTGGGCTGTGCTCGGCCACCAAGGAGGAGACCTAAATGTCATCACACACCTGGGAGTGAATATTTGGGGATCTAATCTCAAGCATTGTCGTTGGACAAGTCTAGGCATGAGGTGGATATTAAGCTGTCCTAAAATGCAATTTGCATATTCCTCTTTTGAGCTCCCTTTTGCTGAAGAATGTAAACTTAGGGGACCTTCTGTTCCTAATCTCCGTCCCTGTTCCTCCCCATCCCTGGAAGTGTTCAAGGACAGGTTGGATGGGTCTTGTAGCACCCTGGGATAGTGGAAGGTGTCCCTGCCCATGGCAGAGGGTGGCACTGCATGGGCTTTAAGGCCCCTTCCAACCCAAACCCTTCTGGGATTCCATGATTCCATGATGATGCCACCGTTGTTGTGCTCAGGGCTTTAGACGTAAAGCATCACTCCTTGAAAGACTTGCAGTAAGAATATTTTCCTTCATCCAAGTCTATCTTTTCCTGTACAAGGAAAGATAAAGGCAAATATTAATACATGGCAATTCTCCCATTTTCACACCGCAGCAGAGCAAGGTGCAATGTCACCAGAGTCACCAGAGAAGTGTGGTTTCTGTTAAACCGGACCATTACAAATTGGTATTTTATTCTTTTTATTTCTTAAGAACTGTCATAAAGTCTGGACAAACTCCGGATTTAAGAGGAAGAGGTTAATTAAGTAGATATTTAATAGTCTTGTGACATGAAGGAGATATGTCTTACCTAGCTGTTAAAATAATATCTCATGCATTTTTACATGAAAAGAAGCGAAAGGTCCTAACAGATTTTTCTGGGAATTGCTGTCACCTCCAGGTTATTAATCACCTTTATAAAGCAGCACTCCAGATAACTGTTTGGATGAAGTTGAACAAGTCCATTTAGGAAGCACATTGACAGTATCAGTTAAAAATATCATCAACTGCCGAGGCTGGTGATATCTGCAGTGCCAAACCAGGTTATATTTAACACTGGGAGCTGAAAGGGCCTTACTCAGGTGGGAATCCACCATGCCAAAAACCACAGGAACTTGGAGTGTGAGAAGGATGAAATTCCCCATGCTGAGCCGAAATTTTAAATACAAAGTTTACAATATAAAACTACAATATTAGCTTGGGGAAGAAAACAATTTTTCCTTTTTTCCTTTTTTCCTTTTTCTTTTTCTTTTTTTTCTTTTTCTTTTTTCTTTTTCTTTTTCTTTTTCTTTTTCTTTTTCTTTTTCTTTTTCTTTTTCTTTTTTCTTTTTCTTTTTCTTTTTCTTTTTTCTTTTTCTTTTTCTTTTTCTTTTTCTTCTTTTTCTTTTTCTTTTTCTTTTTCTTTTTCTTTTTCTTTTTCTTTTTCTTTTTCTTTTTTTTCTTTTTCTTTTTCTTTTTTTCTTTTTCTTTTTCTTTCTTTTTTCCTTTTCCTTTTTTCCTTTTCCTTTTCTTTTTCTTTTTTTCCTCTTCCTCTTCCTCTTCCTCTCACTTCCTCTTCCCATTCAAACCTTGATCATTAATTTCATCAACAATTATTAAGTCATTTTTCTTCATTCACTTGTATAAATATGTGCTTATATGTAAAGCAGAGATAGAAATCTGAATCCATGTGTGTATGTTAAAATATTTTATATTTGCCAGTATTTGTAACCTTTAAACATAAATATACAGGGAAAGAGATGTTCTGGGAGGTCCTTGAAGTACTTCTGAGCTCTGGAAGGTGTCAGTCCCAGGGAATTTTGGGAGCAAGTGAGGCACAGCCACGGCCAATAGCAGGGCTGGGACAAGGCTCCCTTGGGGTCATTGTCGTCCTCTGTCTGTTTAATTTTCAGGTTATTAAACACTGTGGTTATTCTTCTCCTCAGCTCTTCATTTGTGCCTGCGGCCAACAATGAAAGTCAGAAAAAATTAATCAAAAGAGATGTTTAACCAGCTTCTTTAGACCCTTTTCCAATGCGAAATTAATTGGGCAGACACTTCTTTAAAGAGAAAGATCAAAGATGCTGAGTGCTGAGGTCGTGAAATCCATTCAATAACACGATTGATAAAGAGCCAAGATATTTCTTGCCATACCAGTCACACACTCACACCTCCCAAACCAACCTACCCAAAGAGACAAACAAGAAAAAGCAAAAACAAACACACACAAGAAAACTTTAAAAAAAGGAGAAAAAAACCCAAAGCCTAATCCAGAATGTGGAGATACAAAATATTGCAAAGGGTTCATCTGAAATCTCTAAAAACCATCCGTGAATGAAACCATCTGTGTCAAGGTGTGAACTGTTCAAGAAGAATAATAAAATATCAGGGAAGGAAAAATAGAGATGGTTTTCAGGAATGAACTTATTTAGATGTCCATAGTAGTTGCATGGGTATGGAAAAATATAAACATCCAAAGCGGGAAGAGAATGGGCCCAAAAGTGCTGAAAATATGAGGACGCCGTGGCATAGCTGATAGAACAACACAGGAAATATAAAAAATTTAAAAGGGCTAAAGATGAATAGTTGGTTCGATCAGTGGGAGGCAGTTTCTCGTTCTCCAAAATACAAATTCATATTTTATGTCCATTTGCCCCCAAAACAAATCCTTTATTTATAACGCTAGAGCTGCCTTGCATTTGCTTGGAGGTGGAGACACACAATATTTTTGTGCATCTGTCTTTAGTGAAAAACAGGGGTCAAAGCCATGGCATCTATGAAAATTAAAGTCAATCAAATTTAATCTATGAAAAAAAAAAGTATTTTCAAAATGTGCTTCAGCATTTCACAAAAAACCCTCAAAAATATACTAGGAGTATCTGGTTCTCGGTAAAAATTTATTTGAAATTATTATTTGGTTAAGATTACAATAAGATTAATATAAACAGTGGAGTTCTTTACCCTGTGTTTTGCTGATTATATGTCATGAAGTTCCTGATTAATACAGTTTTCAACAAATGATTTTTTTCCTAGAAAAAAAAAAATCCCTCTGGTAATTTCTTGTTTCACTTCCAAATGTGAATTGTATCATTTGCTCCACGATGTGGATTGGAAACCTTGTCTGGCAGCGTATTACTAAATCAAAGTTGATTCATAATTAAAACAAGTATTAACAACTGCTGCCACATAACTCAGCCTATTACATTCCTTCCCCGAAAGAAAATAAAAGTCATGTCATGCATTGTTTATTCTTGAAAGGGAAAAATTTATTACGCTCACAGTCTTCCCTTGTAATAGCTTTTAGAGCAAATCACTTTATTTTCATCTCATTTTTGTAGTGGAAGCTGAAGTTCCATATGTATTTTCAGTGACAGCAATATAAAATATCCTGAGGCATTTTTACAGTCCTGTTTTGTGGTGCAGTTTCTGTTGGAGTTTAAATGCACAGGCCAGGTTTTGCCCAGTTTAGAATTAACCAAGATTCTATTAAAAAAAAAAAAAAAAATTAGTTTTGGCTTAAACAATTATCCTTGCTCATAATTTGAGAACTAAAATAGTCAGAAAATTATTTCAGAGCTAAAATAGCCAGAAAATAATGCTTTTAATTATCACACGCTGAGCTTTGTACCCTCCACTGGCTAGTAGGGAATTTTTTTGTATTATATCAATTATAAAAATACATCACATTAAAAAAAAATGCTTTCACTCTCCTCCAAAACATTTGGATGGGTTTCCTTTTTTTAAAACATTTTTTTTGTAACCTATAAACCTATAAAATTTATTTAGGGTATTCAATCTTGATTATTTTACCTTTCCATTTTAAAATACAGTTTAAACACATAGCCTGTGAATAGTTTTTCAGGTCTGTGGTTCCCAGTTTTTGATTATGCTTCTGGGAGCATGAAGAAATCATGGAATCACAGAATATTCTGAGCTGGAAGGAACCCACAGGGATCATGGAGTGCAGCTCCTGGCCCTGCAGAGGACACCCCAACAATCCCACCCTGTGCAGAAGAATTATCTCAGTTTTCCACAGAATTCATTTCCAAATAAACAAATCCATTTGAAATACCAAGATGAGGAATCTGCTGGCAGCGGATGAGGAAAAAATGTCCATTTCTGAATGGAATGTCTACAGAACTGTGGATACATTAAACCTCACCAAAGCACAAGCTTTTTTATCCCTGCTCATTTTGAACTTAAGTTCTCATAAAAAGAATCAAGTTTTGTTTCTTAACATTTTAGGGTTGAGTTAGGTTTTTAAGAATAATATTTAATATCTATTTAATAACATTTGACATATTTAATATTTATTATATTTATCATCCTTCTCTTTGTTTAAAACATAAATATTTCCTGAAATATTTCTGTATGAGCTCCCAAAGGCAGTTCTGATGTTGCTGTTCACAAATACGACTTTAAAACGCAGAGTGACCACTCAAGTACAGAATGAGAACCTAAAAACTGTCAGCCTAAAGGGTGGAAGATGGAATGTGCTTTTCCCTGAGTTAAATCATCAGCCTCCACCTGGATAAACAGGAGCCAAGTTAGAGAGAACAGCACTTACAAGAACATCTTGTGCTTAAGCTCAGTGAAAACCATGCTAACCTTGACTAATGGGTTTTATCCTCTCATAAAATACTCTCCTCAAATTAAAAAGAGGGAAAAAAATTAGTCAGCACAGAAATTTCTTCAAGTCAGAAAATCTCTGACTGGAAATTCTTACACTGATGTTCTCCTCTCTTTGAAATCATAGAAAAATATGTGCAGGAGGGGCTGGATTTGAAATGGATTGGATGAAAGGCATACCAGTCCTCTTGAATCCAGGGAAATGCAAAGAGCCAAGCAAATCAGGATTAGTGGAGAAGCAGCGGTAAAATCCATGTGTGTGGCAGCATGTGGGTATTGCTGAAGGAGTAGGAGGCTATAAAGGCATGAAAAAAACCATAATTATGTCTCTTCTAGACAGCAGCTTGAGAGGATTTAGGTCTTTCCATTCCATTGGCATCATAGCAGCTCCATGGAGCTGGTACTAATGGAAAAGCGGGAAGGCAAGTACTGGTTAAATGGCAAAAAACCCCAAATTAAATTTGTGTACTAAGACTTTGGTGGAACATTTTTTATTGCTGTTCATTGGCCCTCCTTCAGAGTTTGGATGGCTCTTCCCCAGTAATTTCCACACCATCAACTGAATCACGTAACTCCACTGAGTTCCTGAAATGGGAAGCTGCTGCATTCCTTCTTTTCTGAGTTCTGTATTCCCCCTCCCTTTCTGTCTTTCCCGCTCTGACCCAGCAACCCTGACAGCGATTTCTGGGTGATCAGCAGGCTGAGGTTTGTTCTGTGAGCTGCCAACACTGACCAAATGTGCTACAGTGTGAGGAAAATCCACAGCCTGTGTTTTGGCCACTCCTCTTGGGAATGCAGCTTGATGTCCTCAGGCGAGGAAAGACAGGAAGAGAATTTCCAGGGAAGCCACAGCAAATGACTGAGATGGCTTCACTGTCTGAATTTCCTTCAGTCACGTTAAACAAGAACAAGCTTTTTCTGGTTTTTGAAAAAAACAGAGTCCAAACCCCAGGTTTCAGATCCCAAAGAAGTTTTTTTTTTTGGAATTTGAAGCAGAGCAGTCCACACACTTTATGTTGTTGAAGGACCCAGAGTTAGCACCTCTTAAGTCATTCCATTGATTGAAAGTGCTTAAAGCAAAATCATCACACCTGGTAAACCTTGTGACAGATTCACAGTGCAAGAAATGTGGTACTTAAAGAATTTGGCATGAATTGAAGGTTTATTAAATGTTTCATCCAACACTGAAGGTAATTCCCGGTCTCTCACACCCACCCTCACTGGTACTCTGCTCTTTCTGGAAGACAAAGCATGACTCAAGCTTTTTGAATTAAGACACGTTTTCTGATTATTTTCACATCAAAAATACTGCATTATTTTTCTCTAACATTATATAAAAACATTGTACTTCACACAGCCACTGATGGGACTTTTCCTCAGCCGACACAGGATGGAAATTATTAACATTTTCAGATATCTATTAGTAGAGGGAAATTAAGAAGCCCCTAAGCATGGATTGATAGCATTAAAAGGGCAATTTTTCAGATTTTTGCCATGATGAAGACTGAGACATCTGTGTCAATAGCAGCACAAAATAATTCTGTAAACATCCTAAAGAATCACTTCCCGACTTCTTTTCAAGAAGCTATTTTGCACAGGGGAGTTTAGGAGCATACAGGGAGACTGTAGAAGACAAGACTCTGCCTTTCTAATTTCATTTTAGCTGCTCTAAAGACAATGGGAAGCAGAGCTTTTGCTTCCTTGGTGTCTCTGGCACATGGAGTCAGGAGAACCATGAAACGAAGCAGATCTGAACTCAGATTTTGTCTGTTTCTGGTTTTGTTTTAGTCTTACCAGAACACAATTAATGATGGTGAGGAAGAAAAAAAAATAGTTTTCTCCAAAATACCACTTTCCACCTAGTTTATGAATTTTTTCTTGAATCGAAAAAAATCTTGATTTATATTAGATGATGAGAATTTTATAGGTCTTTCTTGGCATAATGCATGTAAAGGAAACAAAAGGTAACAGCCATGTGAACAAGGAAAAAGGAGATCCAGCCAGCTGCAGGACGCTGCCTTTTTTCCCTACTAAGTTAGGAATAAAACCCTTCTGGGGTTGGGAGGACATTTCCTTCTACCCAGCCTCTGGCCACATCCCCACCCAGGGCTCTGCCCAAGGCAAGGCCACTGATGTGCTGGGGAGATTTCTCCTTAAAATTCTATGCCAAAAGATTGAAGCAAAGTTATTTGGAGTAAGGATGTTTGCAGTTATCCCTGAAAAATATCTCTTTGTCTTTTTTTTTTTTTTTTTTATTTTTAATTCAATGCAAATAATTGAGTTTGTATAATTCAGGTACGGTGTGGACAAGCTGTGGATCCTTGGACATCAAATGATTTACTGACTCAGTAATTGTTCCTTAGGTCTTCAGAGATCTTCAGTGTCAGGTTTTCCACATCCTGTGAACCACCTACTTAATAAAGAATGTGGATTACACTTAATCTCTAATTTCAGACTTCATACGGAAAATTAAATGAATTCATAACTCAAGGCTGTCCCAAAGAAACAGTTACAAACAGGAAACACATCCTCAGGGTAGCTTAAGGGAAAATTTTGTGAGGAAATTTGCAGCAGGAAACAAGTGTGGAGTAAAAATTTGTCTTAAATTCCTTGATTTGTAAGAGCAAAATGATGACAAAAAGAGACTGAAGTAGTTGTGATTTTACAAGGATTTCTCAGTCAAAAACAACAAACCAAATTTAATGAAAGACCTCTGAATTAAGAGCTTGAATGCTGAAGTTGGGTGGTTTAACTCTTCTGTCACAATCTCCAGCAGATCCAGGAGGAACATGGCATTCACAATCATGGATACAAAATGAACAGGGAAAAGAACTAGGAAGGGTGGGGAGACCCTGGCACAGGGTGCCCCGAGAAGCTGTGGCTGCCCCTGGATCCCTGGCAGTGTCCAAGGCCAGGCTGGACAGGGCTTGGAGCACTCTGGGCTAGTGGAAGGTGTCCCTGCCCATGGCAGGGGGTGGCACTGGATGGGCTTTAAGGTCCCTTCCATCCCAAACCATCCTGGGATTCCATAATTCCCCCGTTGCTTTAAAATGCAGCGTGATGCCAAGTCAACCAGATGAAAACTGCAGGAAACAGCTCATGGGTGCTGTTATAGAATAAGTGAAAGCACAAGGGCACACATAATTTATCATCCATTATTAAAAAAAAAAGGATCCACTTACAATAATTAATTTATCTAAGGAAGCACCATCAGACACCACTTAACACAAAGCCTCAGAGGAAATCCTCGTGCTTTCATTAACGTGTGCAGGGACACTCAGAACATCATCTTGCCTCAGAACAGGTCACTCCTCAGGATCTGTTTGCCACTCTCAAGTAAATTAAACTTTCAAAGAATTTTGATGTCCTCCTTTCTTCGTATTAGCAGAGCTCTCCTCTCCAAAGGCCCCCAGCTGTCTTTTCATCTTCCTCTGCCTTTCATACCGGGCCAGTAAAAGTTGAGTAGAGCGTCTTTTTCTGAATTTATCTTTCCTTGTTGCGTTTGGAGTGAACTTTCTCCAATGGGTAAATAAACACTGGCAGTGATCCAGAGACACAAAGAGTCTAGGAGGTGAACAAGAAACACACGGAAAGTGGTAGATTGTAGGGACACCTGAGTGTGAGGTAAATGACATCCTGAGGGAGCAAAATGAGCTCCTGGACCCCCCCCTCTCCCTGCCTCCATCAGCCACTCAGGACATGCAGAACTGGACTGGGAAGGGATAAATTAAATGTCTCTAAAGCAGTGATGGCTGCCCAGAAATGGCACGCCTTGGGCATCATCTATTTCATACTAAAATCCTAAAATATAAAAGGAATCTGACTTCAGGTTTGTATTTATCACCTCCAATTCTCCTTATGTGCTTTGCTGAATTATTCCGTCATTAACATGACAAAGGACATTGGATAAGGAGAACTCATTTTCATTTCTAAATTTCCAGAAGGGACATTGGTTAATGCCACGTCTCACAGGGACATAATGCACATTTTCTTGTCTTAAATGAGTTTTGTGATAACAGGAAAACCCCACCAGAATCAATCTTATACAGCAAATTGAAATAATGACACTGGGAAAATAAAATCCATAAATTAGGAGCAAGAGAAAAGGTGCTGAGTTACAGGTTTGGAGCAAATTTTGTAGGCTCTGGTTGAGTTTCCATTCAGCCCATTCGGGCTTCTGTAAAAGATGTTATCTTAATAACTATGGATCACTTTCTACATGACAGATGCATTTTCAAAATCTATTAAACCTTCTTTCCACAAACAAACCTTTTTTTGCCTGAAGGAAAAAGGAAATGAGCAAAACGCAGCCTTTTCTGTACTAATACAAAATTATGTTCTAATGAGAAAATGTTGTTCTAATAACCATCTATGAAATGAGGTAATATACATTTGGGTGTCAGTTTCATGAAGGCTTTGATGATTGAATTAAATATAAAAATTAATATAATTGCAACACATTTATTTATTAGTTGAAATGTGTGCAGCATCGGCAGCAATTAAGTATTTTTAAGACAGAGAAAAAAAGAATAAATAATTAAAGATAAACCACTCTCCCATGAAAGCCCTAAAATTTTAGTTAACTTGTAATTACCTCTAAGAACACTCGTATTGAGTATAATTTTGAATTCCTCTGCATCACATGCTTTGATGACAATTTTGATTCTCCATGAGGGAGTGCAACTTAAGGTTTTTACCTCCTCTTTTGAACATCAAGTACCTGCAAGTCCTAAAGTTTCCACCAGTTAAACCATTCCAGAAGAATTACGCGTATCTCAAAATATTCCAGTTAAAGACAGAGGTAAAAAAATGCTTTGAATTCCTTGCCAAGGTACGATTTCCATTTAAAAATAAATTTAAAACACCTGTGGTTTTAGGAAGAAAATTGATGGGGATGGGCTCTGACCAACATGATGAGTGCAAGGTGTCCCTGCCCATGGCAGGGGTGGGAATGAGATGGGCTTTAAGGTCCCTTCCAACCCAAACCATCCTGGGATTACTGGGATTTTATGACTCTAAAATAATTTTACCCTGATTAAAGTAAAAATTTGTTTTCTTAGATGTTTTTATTATTAAATATTTTACATTAAATATGCTGCATCAAGCACATTTGAAAGTGAGAAAATTGTGTGTGCATCTGTCTGCAAAAATAGAATAAACCCAGACAGACGTGAATGTGTATTTCCCTTAAACATCAGTGTTTTGAAGGCTCTTGTTTTACAATCTGCTGCTACATAGAGTTTCCAAACAGGTACGAGAAAGTCTGTGAACCTGCCTATGAAATAAAATATTGTTGAGACTGCTGGTTGTGGTTTTGGGCTGCAAATTTAGGCTGCAAGTCTGAAGTTAATGTCATTAGAATTCCTCCCATGTCAAAAAGTTGGTATAAATGGTGTCACTCTGGTGGCTTCCCAGAAAAGGTAATTTTGTTGGATATTCCCTTAAATTTGTGGGAGGAGTTCCCAGAGAGTAGAACTCTCAGATTATGATCTCCACAGAAAGTTAAACGTGTGAATTTCCTGTTTCTCTTGGGTGCCATTGGATACTGATGTGAGTGTTAGTTACCCAAATAATGTTAAATTTTGTCCTTTAAGCAGGTCTTACCCTATTCTGTTCTTCCAGTTTCTGATCAACACTGAAGATTTATTATTAAATTAATAACAATAATTTGCTACGGGACATTCATCAAATCCAGAACCACAGAGAGACAGTGGCCATTAAAGCCACATAACAATTTTAGTTGTCTGTGTAAAATTAGGAAGTGTTGGGTTTAACCGTGCTTTCCTTGCCAGACTTTGTAAAAAAGTCCTGTTTGCTTGATAATGTTTGGATTTAACCTTGGTTACCAGTTAATAGATAGCAGCTATTTCTTGTGAAGAAAATCTACAGAGTTTTTCAGTCTATTGTTTTGCTAAAATAAGTCTTCAAATGCCTAAAATGCCATGGTAAGCAAGCCTGAAGCACTTAATGAAAGCAAAATCTCAGGTAAAAAACAGTAAGTGAACTGAAGACTTAAGTCTAAAACTTCATTTGAGTTTTGAACGCATAATTCTGGAGTTAAATATTTATTTATAGTGCAGGAAACAACATGATTCCTTTGTCAAATACTTCAGAGATGGAAAATTATTTCCCATTCTTATCAAAACCAAGCAGTATTTCAGTGTGCAGCCCATAAGAGGGTGAAGGAACTGATTCTTCTCTGGTCTGCACTTGCTGAGAAAGACAATGTCCTTTAATACTTTTGCCACAAAATCCCCTCTCTAGACAATGTTTGTAAACCTAGGAGATTATCCTTATGAAATGGCTGAGCAGCTATGAACAGATCTAAAATCTTTAAATCTGTGTCAAGCCCTGTTCTTTGGAGGATTTCAGGACTGATACTTTCCCCAGCTCTTCTGAAGAATCTTCCTGACACCATCTCCTCTGGACTCAACTCCTTTTTTTTTTCCTGCCTCTTACAAAACACAGAGGGACTTCATCTAGTTTTCAAAAAACTGCTGGAGATCAGAAATATCAAATCCTCTGGGGCAGAAAAAAGAATAAATTATGACAACAGTTTTAAAAGAGTACCTTTGGTCCAAATTATAGGATTTTATCCCAGGGTGAAGAGGCTACAAGGGTCGAGCCCTTAAATTTGCTAAAATTGGTTGAACTTAGTGGTTATTTTCAAACACTGGTTCTGTGTCTGACGTGTCACCTCTCCCGCATCCACATCTCAGTTACCCAGCAACAAGGCTGGTCTGGTAACAGAGCACAAAGCCTAATTCCTGCAGCTATTAACCAGGCCAAGATGTGGATGATCTTTCTTGAATCTACATCCTCCTAGGGAGATATTCTCAGCAACATTCCTGTGTATCCTCTCGTCCTTATGTCCTGGGACAGAAACAAGTTGACACCTGGTCCTTCAGGATGTGCTAAGTGCAAATAACGTGCAGCAGAAAATGTTTGTGTAAATATGACCAGAAGTGTGAGGGTGTCATCCAGACAGAGCCCAGAGAAGCAGGCGTTAAGGAGCTTTAAATCCAGTACAAAGCCGACTTTAACCAGTTTTTTGCTGCATGATCTCCATGAAGAAGTTGGATTAGTAAAGCTGTTCAGGGTTGTTACCACATAAGCAAGAGGTGCAGGAAGGGGAGGTGATATCTTCCTGTAGGTACTTTGCCAAACTCCTGGTATCTGAGGGAAAAGGTGCTAATTGAGCTTTAAATGAGGAAAATCATGTTGTATTGAGCAAATAGCTGCAACGGGCACAGGACTGACGGGAGGTCTGGTTTGAGGAGGCATTAGCACTCCCCAGTTATCTGCAGTTCAGCTCCACAGCCTTGGGATCATGAGGAATTCTGTCGTACTGCCAATCTCCACACATCAGTAAGCAAATACCAGCAAAATCACATTTCAGGTTGAGATATTTGGAAATGTATGCCAAAATTTAGGTATTGGTGACGTGGTTTGATGGAGTGGTTAAGAGATAGTATGCTTTAAAGTTTTTCTCATGCCTAAAAGTACTTTAAATTTCATTTTTAACTATTTAATTGATTTTTTAGGATTGAAATAAAATCTCATTGTGAAGATGTGCATGAAATTATCATGAGAAATTGTATAATATACCGAACACTGTAACTAGAAAGGAATTTGCTTATTTATTTTATTTACTTTGATTTTATAAAGCATTTCATAAATATAATACATTAGGCTTTGTTCAAAAACATTTTGCAAGCTGATTTTGCCTGAAGATTTATAGAGCTCTACCCCTCTGCTATTCAGTGATTGTGATGGAAAGCAGAATAAATGCATTCTAAGTTATTCTTAGGAGAATTTTCTCCCCTCCACCTGTGAAAAATAAAGAGCTGACTCAGTTCTATTTTAGTACAGAAATGTCACATGTCAGGTGTGTGCAGTCATATGGGAAACATTGCGTAGATTCACGAAATCATGGAGTGGTTTTGGTTGGAAGGGACCTTAAAGCCCATCCAGTGCCATCCCTGCCATGGACAGGGACACCTCCCACTATCCCAGGTTGCTCTAAGCCCCATCCAAGAAAGTAAAAATATTTCTGTAAGGAGTTACCCTTTCCTGTAGTGATTATGATGAGTTGATCTTGCAGCTGAAGTAGCTGCAAGTAAATGATTTTAAAATATTAAAACTTTCATATTAAAAAAAAAAAATAGACAATTAAGATTTTGTTTGTGGGGTTTTTCATCTTCTGTGCATCAAATAGAATTTGTTACTGCCACAAGAAGAAATACAAGTGCTTTATTGCATTCATTAGAGAATTAAGGTGGGTAAGACTGATAACCAGCCAAAAATAATTCTGTGAGCACTGCTGATAGCTGAACCTGGTAATAGCTCACAGCTGTCATGAAAGAACAGGATTTCCATGATTTAGGGCTGTAATAAATAAAATCCTGCTGTAACAGCTACGCCAGGATTAACATGGAATCATGGAATGGATAGGGTTGGAAGACCCTTCAAAATTATCTCATTTCCACCCCCCACCATGGGCAGGGACACCTTCCAGCAGCCCAGGTGGCTCCAAGCCCCGTCCAACCTGGCCTTGGACACTTCCAGGGATCCAGGGGCAGCCACAGCTTCTCTGGGCACCCTGTGCCAGGGCCTCCCCACCCTCCCAGGGAACAACTCCTTCCCAATAGCCCATCTAACCTGCAATAGACTCCCTAGAGCCTCTGAGAACGGGCAGATTCCAGTGCCAGTGCTTTGAGAAATTTGGTATTCCTTGTCCAAGGCTCACTTATATATTTGCAAAAGGGCACTGTGTTTATATTTTTAAATAGGAGCAATTTTGCTGGAATAAACTGAGGAGGCTGGATTGGCCATGACATTTCAAACCTTGGTGGAAACAAGTCTTCAAAGAGCCTTTTGTCACTGAACAGCTCTTCAGACTGTCTCAAGAACCTTCCTTAACCTTCCTCAATTAACATCTTTTCCCTCAGATACCAGGAGTTTGGCAAAGCAAGGTGTCCCTGCCCATGGAATGAGAGGAGCTTTGAGGTCCCTTCCAACCCAAACCATTCTGGGATTCTCTGACCATGCTGGTGGGTCAGATGAGCAGAAAGTGTCTCTACCAGGAATGAATCTGTTGATGCAAAAGGCATATTTTTTCCAACCCTGGTATTGTAGAATGATTGATAAAATAAAATCGTTTCCCTATCATTTGATTTATTGTCGTTACTGTTGGAAAGCTTGGTTTCCCGTGGGATGATTCTGAGCTTTTCCTCTGTTCCCTTATCATCCTGTGGGTGCTGAGCAGTCAGGAATCAGTGGCTGTGCTGATGTAAATATTGCCTTGCACTGTAAGCTCTGTGCCCATGGGGGGCTTGTTTCCAGGTGCCACTCCACGGGCACTGCTGTGAATTCTCTGTCAGCCACGAGCTTCACCCAAAGAATATTTTCCAGTCAAGTTTTACAGCGTGGCTGAAACTCTTCCAGCTCTCTAAAACAGAACCAAGGACACGGCTTGCAATGTTGTGCTCAGTAAGGTCAGGTTTGTGAATGGGACAAGGGTTAAATTGACTTCTTGGAGCTCTTCCAGCACAATCTGCTGTTGTCTGCGTGACACGGCGGGTGGCAAGGCCTGCATTCACCTTTTGTATCGCACCTTGTAAGTGTGGAAGGAGCTTTATTTTTAACTCTGTCAGCTGCACAGCCCAATCAGTAACTCACTGGGACACGGCAGGCTCAAACACACAGCATTTCTTTCTCAGATGCCCTGGTTTTACATGTGTTTGCACAGGTGTGCAGAAATTTCTGCCTCCCGTTCCTAGAAGTGACCAATCAGAGCTTCGTCTTTAAAAGAAATCAATCCTGTTTCTCCCCATAAAAACTGCAACAAGCAAAATCTTGTCTCTCCAGTAGCAGGCACAGAAAAGAGACCATTTTTGGCCTAGAAATGCTGAAAATCAGCTTGAGTTGCTCAACCTGTTTCTGATAGGAGCTGAGATTTGATTTTGTGGGGTTCAAGATTAACCTCTCCTTATTAATAATTTTATAAAGTCTCGGGTGGGATTTGTGGTTTAAGTATTGTTCTTCTTTATTTTGCCCTACATGAATCACAATTATTATTTTTAAAAATACATTGTGTCTAGATGTTTTCAACTTACCCCAGCCAGAAAAAGGCGACTTTGAACTTACCCCATTCTCCACACACTAATGCAGAGAGAGGGAATAAAAAGCTCTCTGCCATAATGCAAGTGACACCAGCGACTAAAGTTCAAAACTAAAGTGTTTGAAACCATTATCTATTCCATACTTTTTATGGTTAAATCCATATTAGTGTCACCCTTCAACATACAGCTCCAAAAGCAAGCAAGAAAACGGGCTTCTTTGTGAATTTTACCTCAGCTAAATGAGTAAAAATGATGGTTAGGGAGATGAGGATTGCTTAGGACTTGACCCTCTTTATAGACGTTAATTTTTTAAATGTTTGAATTAGTCAATCAAAGCATTTCTGTTAAAATTTAAGCACGGAGGGAGGTATTTACAGATTTGCAGGAGGAATGGGAGAGGTTAAGCACCAACTATGTTGTTTTTTAGGAGCTTTGTAGTTTATAATTATAATTTCTTGAGACCAGTTCCTTTCTTCCTGGCGTCTGTTTTCTTAGCTAGTGGCATCGAAGTCCATCATCATTCCCAAATCAATTTATGCTCTGAGAGCAGTAAAAACATGGAAAAACATGAAGTCAGGTTTCTGCAGGGGTGATCTCTTCAGGAAGGCTCTGCAGGTGACACTTCTGCCACAGCTGCTGGGGGTCTTTGCTCTTCTGCTTTGCTGCAGGGATTCAATGGACTCTGAAAATGAGGTGATCTGCCGTGAAAGATTCATTTTCTTTATAAAGCAGGAACAACCAAGTGAATCTTTGTCCTGTTATCATGAGTTCCTCAAACAACTTTTCTGTCACCTGACAAAGAGGAACCTTGCCAAGCACTTGGACACCTCATGGACTACACTTATGGGCCCTATAAAAAAAAAATACAGTGAAGCACCATTGACTTTTCTGGAATTCTTAAGGTCTTTAAGGATCATTATTCACTGACAAACTTACCCAAATATTGTCAGCTTATGGCCATGTCGTATTCCCATGCCACTTTTAAAGACATTGTTTGTGGGCTCTCATTTATTGCACAGAATATAATATTTTTTTACAGGATGGAGGATGTTCCGGGAAGTGAAGGGATGTAAGGAGGGTGAGAGCAGGAGGCAATTCATATAAATGCACTGCTTGATCTTTTTCCATGGAAAATAGAGAAAGCAAAAGAAGTTACATAAGGTTTTATCAGCTAAAATAATCAGATTTTACACTCTGTAGCAACCAAGACAATGGACAGTTAATAAATGATCTCATATTAAATCTGTATTTGGAGTCTTACTGAAACAAGCTCATTTCTCTCCAAATACAACAGCTGCCACTGCTCTGTGTTTAAATCTGTCTGATCTACCAAAATAAATCCATTTCCAACCAGTCATGCAGGATGAATCCCTGTGTAGTAATCCATTCAAGCATGCAGATAACATCCATTATTTGATAGCAGCTTCTGGAACATTTGCTCCCAAAAGAAGGCATGCACTGACAAGATAAATAAAGTACAAACTCGCCAGTTTTAATTCATTAAAAAAAAAAAAAAAAGTTTGCAGGAAAGACCTAATTTTCCCAAAGGTGACAAAAATAAGGTTTCACTTTGTAGTAGGAATTACGGGTGGGTATAAAGAGACAAGAACACAAAATCCTACAAATAACCTGCAAAGTCAGTTCTTCAGTCTAAATCACACAGTTCTGGGTCTTAATTTTGCCTGTAGGTGTCTGTTGGTTTCTTACATTTCTTGCATTTTCTGTTGTCCTGGAACCACAGGATATTAAATACTACAGTATCCACCCCAGGAATTAGTAGTTGTACTCCTGAAAAGTGAGTGCCCTGTGCTTTGTACCAGCTAACAGGGAATGATCAGCCCTGGGACCTCTGGAAACTTTCCTGCCTGGACCTATCACCCACACATTGTTATCAACCACACCCTGCAACCACATCCCATGGGATTAGGGATTTACAACAACCCACTGGATTTTAAAAACCGTGCCTCTGGCACTATAAATGCATGTAAATATCCTAATTACTAAACTATTAATGAGATACGCCAGTTTGTGGTTTATCAGCATATGCAATGAGATAAAGATGATTATCTGTGAGTGCTGCCATCCGTTATCAGCGATAAACAGGACAATAATGGGGGGTTGAGTGTCACATTCCTCCACAAACACCTCGTTTAGATTAAACAACACGAGCTCTTTTTGTCAATAACTCCACCACATCTTCATTGAATGAGTCACTTTTCGTATGCTTGACTCTGATGGAGGAACTTTGGGGCAGCAAAGGGAAAAGATTTAATGATTTCAAGGTGCAGAAGATGAATAGTTTTGTCATTATCTATTGATTGGACACATCTATGAACTATTCAAATGCTAATTTCATTACTATGAAATTAGGAAAAGCTCAGCAAGCATCCATTTTAAGATACTGGTGTAGAAAATGCCAATATCTGCAAAAAAATGACTTATATCCTATATTTTCTATATTTGTATGGGTGTAGAAGGGGAAAAGGAATCTATGTCTTCAGTTCAAATGTTTTCCTTGGTATAATATAATGCATATAATGAATATAATGAATATAATGCATATAATGAATATAATATAATATAATATAATATAATATAACATTATTATATTATATTATACAAACACATTGCAGATATATATATCTAGATATAAATATACTGTGATACATCTGTATCTGTCTATATATCTATCTCCACTTGGATTCTTATATAATAATTAACTCCATACACCCTTATCTCAAATGCTTAAAACTTGAAAGTGCTTACACTAAATAGTCAGATATCACTGCAGAGAAAGTCAGAGTTCAATTTCTTACCTGCTTTTTTAATTTCAGGGACAGCTGTCTTCTCACGAGCTTTCTCCTTTTTTCCTGTTTTTTCTAAGATTTAATTA
>VZRS01012080.1:53804-137112 GCA_013398055.1 Ifrita kowaldi | reverse complement strand
GTTTTTTTTTTCTCTTTCTCTTTTAATTCTGTTAGTAATAAAACAGTTTCTTTGTATCAAAAATGTTTAAAGTTTATGCCTGCTTTGTTTTTGTTTCTTTTAATTTTTTATCTCACACAGAAAATCGGTAGGTAATCCGTGTTCCAGGCCAGAACCACTACAGACGGCAGGCAGCTGACTTTGGAGTCAGATGTGCAGAAGCCAATCCCAATAAAACATCAATTCAACTTCAACATAAGAATATAAATTTTAAAAAAATTAATGTCCTTCCCGCTGAGGGCCAGGTTTTCAGAGCATCCCTGGGATGGCTCCGAGCAGCCCTTTAGGCCGCAGGTCACTGGGTCACCAGTAGAAAGTTGTGGATTGAAGCCCAAGGAGAAGCAATGGGATTATCCCAGGACAATGTCCTTAAATATCCGGCCTTTTCCAATGAGAGGCTCCTTCACCACTTTTGGGCAATGCTGCTTTTTCCAGCTTGAATCCAGCTGCAGCAGCACTCAGGAAACAAAACCTCCCGGGGTGAGAAAGTCTTTGTGCCCATGCAGTGAGAGTGCAAAGCCTCGAGGTTTGTGGGAGCCAGCCTTGGTCTGGACTGCTGTGAGAACTTCCCAGTGGTCAAGGACCACTTGTCTAAACTCTCTTGCCTTAAATTCTGGGAGCAACAAATCACTGCAAAAACACGAGCCCTTGATGTCAGCCAAAGGCAGAGAGAGAAGTTGTTTGTAGGGGAACAATGACAGGATTTCTGAAAATGATTTCCAATGTACCTGAGAAGGAAACCTCTCTACCAGGAATATCTCGTTCCTCTCAGGACAGACACTGAGGTGTAAATGTGACATGGAGAAGTAAAGCCTGACAACCCAACCCATCCCATTTTCCTGGAGGAAGACTGAAGGGTAAACATTAGGACAGAGACAGAACAACAATAACGAAAATTTATTTTTCTTTTTTCATATAGGAAGGCTTTTTATATAATGATTTTGATTATGTTAGTAATGAGATTTTCTGTACTGATACGATCATTCAGGCTATTAAAGCACCTAGACTATTAAAGCATTATTAGACTGTTAAAACATTAATCAGAATAACCATAATTTTTTCATTTTGAGGTGTGTGTCTGCTGTGTTCCTTCCGCCTGTACCAAGCTTTGGAGTGTAAAGTTTTATTTCACCACGAGCTTGGGAGGAAACAACAAAGCTGCTGCTATCAAAGTTTCTGTGTCTGTATAAAACACAAACCAGTCTTTCCCAAGGATTAGGAACTGTGTGGGCCTTTGAAGGTCCAGTCAGTCATTGCAGACCAAAGCCACAGCAGATCTCCAGGAGAACATCAAGTCTGAATCCTCTGTGATGTCTCCTCTCAGTGCTGTTGCTTTCCCAAGTGATGTTACACAGAAAGCTGGGACAAAGCCCAGATCAGAGTCATCCCCACTGTTTGCAAAAAACATTCTGAGGAACACAGAGACACTGCTGAATTCCATTCCTAATAGATAAAAGTCCTGTGATATTTCAGTGTGGCACTTACGATGCCAAGTCAGATTTTATTTCTGATATAGCCAACTCAGAGGGAAATGCAGCTCCCCTAAAGCATTTGCCAAAAATATTTGTGAGCAACTGAGAGCATCATAAAGTTAAACCTGGCACAAATATCTCAACAAAATCATGTTGTGCCTTGCTGTTTTCTACAAGAGAGAAGTACTAGGAAAGTACCAAAGTCTCCATAAGGTACCTCAGTATTGAGTGTAGGAGAGACAATGGCCAGTGGTGAAAAACTGCAGGAAGCTCTGGTGATTCTGAACATCTTGTCAAGATTAAACTGAGTTTAGACATATGTACAGCAACATTTAGAGAAGGAAAAACCCTCATTTTCACACTCAGGACAAGTTAGGAAAAGAAATAGGGACATGGCCTTTGGGCTGGATTGGTCAGCTCCAGTACTGCCATTTTTATGGTCCAGTTTGATGCTTTACCACTGTCACTTTCATTGCTGTGACACCAAACTTGTCTCGGTGAAGAGCTGACGCTGTCCCAGCATTTCACTCAGCACTGTGGAACCTTTGCATCTCCCCCTCAGAAGGGCCAGGCCTCCAGAAACCCTATTTCAAGCCCAATTTGCCATGATTGTCCTTGTCTCAGGCACGTCAGCTTCCCTCCTGGTGAGCTGACACCTGGCCAGTCACAGTCTGGGAGCTGGAAATTCAGGGGTCACAATTTTTGAATCACAAATTTTTGAATTGAAGAATTTCATCGAGAGAGCCTTGGAATAAAATGTCTACTTCACACAGAATAATGAGATTGGGAATACAACGATTATTTTCCTAAAACAAAGCACTTCCATGACAAACTACTTGGTTTTATTAAGTTCACAGAAGCCTGAAATTAAACTGTGAAAAAACTGAGGACAAAAACAATCAAAAATTCAGATACCTGAATGCTCTTTCAGCTTTGGAAGAGTTTTGAGACCAAGGTTGTCTCATCAGAATTATTTTCCTACTATTAATTATAAAGATCTCTGCCCTGAAGTACTGTCTGAGCCTTCACAATTTTATGGAGCTGTGATATTACTTTATCAAAAATATGGGTTAAAATACCATATAACTACTAGACCAAAATACATCCAATCATCATCATGCACAAAGGCAATTCCACAGAGATATTATCCATAGAAATGTGTCTTTTATTTACCTTCCTTTTCTCAATCAGAAGATTATTTTTTTAGGNAAAATAAAATAATATAAAATAAAAATAAAAATAACATCGTAACGATGCTTTACAAACTAAGGGAATCTGTATCTCAAATGCACTGGAAGACAAAGCTCAAGTTGCTTCTTTGTACTTGTCATTTAATAGACAAGTTCACAATACTTANTTGCTGTGACACCAAACTTGTCTCGGTGAAGAGCTGACGCTGTCCCAGCATTTCACTCAGCACTGTGGAACCTTTGCATCTCCCCCTCAGAAGGGCCAGGCCTCCAGAAACCCTATTTCAAGCCCAATTTGCCATGATTGTCCTTGTCTCAGGCACGTCAGCTTCCCTCCTGGTGAGCTGACACCTGGCCAGTCACAGTCTGGGAGCTGGAAATTCAGGGGTCACAATTTTTGAATCACAAATTTTTGAATTGAAGAATTTCATCGAGAGAGCCTTGGAATAAAATGTCTACTTCACACAGAATAATGAGATTGGGAATACAACGATTATTTTCCTAAAACAAAGCACTTCCATGACAAACTACTTGGTTTTATTAAGTTCACAGAAGCCTGAAATTAAACTGTGAAAAAACTGAGGACAAAAACAATCAAAAATTCAGATACCTGAATGCTCTTTCAGCTTTGGAAGAGTTTTGAGACCAAGGTTGTCTCATCAGAATTATTTTCCTACTATTAATTATAAAGATCTCTGCCCTGAAGTACTGTCTGAGCCTTCACAATTTTATGGAGCTGTGATATTACTTTATCAAAAATATGGGTTAAAATACCATATAACTACTAGACCAAAATACATCCAATCATCATCATGCACAAAGGCAATTCCACAGAGATATTATCCATAGAAATGTGTCTTTTATTTACCTTCCTTTTCTCAATCAGAAGATTATTTTTTTAGGTGTGCCATCCCTGGAAGTGTCCAAGGACAGGATGGGTGGGGCTTGGAGCAACCCTGAGGTAGTGGGAGGTGTCCCTGCCCATGGCAGGGGGTGGGATGGGATGGGCTTTAAGGTTCCTCCCAACCCAAACCAGTCTGGGATTCTGAAACAGCCATTGTCAGTGGGAGAGGAGAGATAAGAAGTAGGGTACCAAGAGATTGTCACAATGATAAGGTGTATGTGACAACCAGGACCAAGGGACATTCCAAAGAGAACGAAGATAAAATAAAATAATATAAAATAAAATAATATAAAATAAAATAATAAAATTATAAAAAATAAAATAAAACAAAAANAAAACAATAAAATAAAATAAAATAATATAAAATAAAAATAAAAATAACATCGTAACGATGCTTTACAAACTAAGGGAATCTGTATCTCAAATGCACTGGAAGACAAAGCTCAAGTTGCTTCTTTGTACTTGTCATTTAATAGACAAGTTCACAATACTTAGAAAGGAAGCACTCACCGTGCCAAGAAAGTAATGGGATTCTTTTAATTTCCTCTGTCTGTCCATCTTGAGATAACCAGATTTTCCATTGAGACTGTGAATGAGACTGTGAATTTGTATTGGATAAAGATATATTCCTTTTTAAAGCTTCTCATGCACAATCTTCCCTTTCCCCACTTTTCCAGCATATATAAACTAAACGATTTGGTTAAAATACACAAATTTAAATGAACAGAGCAGACTTTTGTGCATGTCTCATCAAAATTCTTCCTTGTTTTTTCCCCAGCTTTTAGACAGACAAAAATTGCTCACTCTCCCTGAATGCTCAATCACTTGAAGGCTTCAAAATAATTTTTGATTTACAGGACATCAGAAGTCGTCAAGCGTTTCAAGTCTGAACATGACAATAGATTTCAGAACTCTGTTTTCCAGCCAGGCTCTGACAAGGCATCTTGACAGGAACAGAGAGAATGAAGAAAACTGCAGAAATCTGGCATTAATACATCAGAATTCTGCTTTGCTGTGTACAAAGCCCTCCCTAGATTGGGACTTTAAAACGTGCCTACTCTGTGCTGCAATAAATAAATGTATGTATATGTGTCATTGGGTAATTAAATACTGCAAAGAAAGGGGTTTTTGAAAAGTTTCTATATCTAACAGGCAAATGGAATGTTGATATTGAACAGCAAAACCT
Source organism: Ifrita kowaldi (assembly GCA_013398055.1). Taxonomy (NCBI): domain Eukaryota; kingdom Metazoa; phylum Chordata; class Aves; order Passeriformes; family Cinclosomatidae; genus Ifrita; species Ifrita kowaldi. The sequence goes on along the minus strand of VZRS01012080.1, from coordinate 132,321 downwards.
TCAGATTGCATTTTCAGGATTATCCCAATTATGAAGAGAAAGAGTGCTGTGATTGATTGACGAGTTCTAATGTAACAATATTGAAGAAAATGGGTAACTTAACATTGAATCACAGGATAATTAAGGTTGGAAAAGACCTCCAAGACCATTGAGTCCAAGCTGTGATCCCTCTCAGAGCCTTCCTGCCCTCCAGCAGATTCACATCCCACCCAGCCTGGTGTTACCTGTGACCTTACTTCTATGCATACTTACTGTCCTGAGGTCAGAGCAATTAACACATTAAAAATTCATATAAAAACCAGTATTGCTGGGACTTTGAAGAAGTTTATTCTTCCTCACCAGTTTTAGCTTCCAATATACCTGCAACATCCGAAGATATTTTAATTCCAGAATAAATGTGACGGTGTATCATGGTAGCAATGCATAAACGTGATCACGAATTCCCAGAATTGTTTCATGTCTTTAGCAGACATTTTTGTCTGACCTCATGCAGTTTTGTCTATTTAATGCAGCTCAACTGACACAAATCAGAGGAGAAGTGAGATAATTTGAAGATCTGATTCAGGAGAACCTGTCATCAATCAATCTCATTCCTGAAGTGGTTTCGAGGAGAACTGTTAACAGAATGAACAATCTCAACATTTTCTTTATGCTGGTTTTATTCTGCCCATTGATTTTGTGTCAAAGGGAGCACAGAAAAGACTTGCTCACATGTAACAATGGTATTTCTGTCAGGCATCAATGATGGGCACAAACCTCCCCAGGTGAAGGGCACAGTACATGTGGAACTGGGATCTCAATTTTTAATTACTCAAATATTTCAAGTTTGAGAGTCTGCCTGAAATTAATACACTCAGCAGATATAAATGCCCAGGAGCATGTTAGGAGTTTCTTGTAGAAACCAACAGTAGAATCATTCTTGTATAGATTCCTGCTGGAAAAGCAAACAGGATAAAAGGAAAACCTCCCGAGGTTAATTGGAAAGGATTCATATTTGTGACAGATATTTACAGACAGACAATTTGGAGAAAATGCTTCTCAAAAGTGTTGTTCTGAAGTCAGTGTTATACTCTCTTTCAATGCAGGAGCTTACTCAGGAACTCATGCTCAAATCCTGGATTTAGCGCTGGCAAGTTTGACATTTCCAAGAACTCTTTAATGTGTGACAAATCTTCCCAATGCTTCATTACAGAGCCTTGTCTTTGACAGGCATTGCTTCTGTAACTACATCAAAACTGGATTTTTTTTTCCTTTTTGGGTGGAAGAAGCAAGCAATAATGACAACAGGTGGAATGTCAAGAATTTGTTACACTACAATGTCATTCAAGGCAATCTAAAATTTACTTTATTTTAATTATTACCTATAAGAGAGGAAAATCTTCAGCAAATGGTCATGCTGGAAAGCAGGAATTTTGTGCTGAATTTGTGTTTTGTGCTGATAACTCTGTCTCACTCTTCAGACTTGGAAATGACCATCAATCAGGAAAATTAATCAACTAATTTGATGGAAAAGTTGCAAAGAGAACACACACACACGAATAATCCAGACCTCTGTTTCAAGAAAGCATCAAAAACTGAGCAGGTCTTTTCATAACCCTTGTGCCTCTCTGACCTGAGGTGTCTCAGATCAGCTCAGTGTGAATGCTGAAATACAGCTCCTGGGGTGGCTGTGAGGCAAAGGCAACTCCACAGCAAGAAGAGAGTGAGGAAACAAAATAAATAATATGGACAACTGGAAAAAGCCAGCAAGGATGAGGTAGATAAAAAAAAAAAATAAATGTGACACTGGAGAAAATAATGCAGTATGGATTTTGGTTTTCCAACTCAGGCATGTTATTGGAACAAAAAGACCTTAGAGCATGCTTCTGTTTTATTTTTTCTTATTTCTTATGCTGCAGCACTTTACAGTGTAATAAAATCTACAGCAGAATTTAGCCACACTGAAGATCATGGAATCACGGAAACCCAGAATGGCTTGGGTGGGAAGGGACCTGGAAGATCATCTCATTCCCATCCCCTGCCATGGGCAGGGACATCTTCCACTGGCCTGGGTTGCTCCAAATCCCGTCCAACTTGGCCTTGGACAATTCCAGGGATCCAGGGGCAGCCACAGCTTCTCTGGGCACCCTGTGCCAGGGCCTCCCCACCCTCACAGGGCACAATTCCTTCCCAATGTCCAATAAAAACCAATCCTCTTTCAGTTTAAAGCCATTCAGGTGGGCTGACTGAGAATTACAGTTTAATTCTGTTACATGGTAAGGATGGAATCTGTAACGGTCTTGACGAAGTTCATCCCAAGATCCTTCTCTCAGACCATTTTTACCCTTCCATGGATTGTCACAGAGAGCTTGGGGACATTTGATTGCCAATCCAGCCTTCATGCCATTTGAATATGGTTTATAAAAATTTTTAATATCTGTGAAACTTACACGAATTTACAAATTCACATGACCACCAGTCGGGTCATTGTAAGGAAATAAAACTGAATCATAGTAATGCAGAGCATAAAATTCTCTTTCTGGGTAAGTGTTGTGAAATTATGGTAAATGCCCTGGGATACTTAGGGAAATTTAAAATTTGAAATGGCTTGTGGGATTAAGGGCTTTACGGGAATGGGTTTTGCTCTTTTACAGGGGGCTAAATAGATTTCCTTCTTTCTCTCTGCTGAGATCCAGCTCTAATTTAGAAAGAAATACTGTATTGAGAGAGAACCTGGAAATTTATTCCCTTTTCCATAGGATCATAGAATGGTTTGGGTGGGAAGGGACCTTAACCTCATTCCACCCCTACCAAGGGCAGGGACACCTTCCTCTACACCAGGCTGCTCCAACCTGACGGTGAACACAGTCACAAATTCATCCAAGGCTTCAGTGATCTTTGGATGAAGATACAGATGTACAGAGGTTTGAAAATCTAGGGTAACACAAACAAGTCCCAGGAATGCAAACAATGCTTGTGAATTTACACCACCAAAACACAGTAATGACCTTTTATGCTTGGTATTCACCTGCAGAAGCACATATGACACCAAAGATGACTCATTTTTATGCTTGTTAGTGGAAAATACATAAAGTGAAATTCAACAGTGAAGAGAATGTATATTAATAAAATAATGCTCTATAGGGCTTACTGAAGGACAGAGGACAAAACTAATCATCTAAACATCTTTCTGCAACTAATATAGATTAAAGCTAAACTGAGAATGGAGTGCTTCCTTCTCAGCTTCCACAGTGTTCTGATAAATTCAAATTTGAGTAGAAGGGTTTTTCACTCTTTAAAATGCATTAATATTTTTATTGTTAGTAGACACATGGTCTGTTTTACCAGTAGTTATTTACAGTATGTGATGACTGTTGATATTCCCTAAGTTTTCTGTCACAATTTTTAAAAGATAAACAGAACCACAAATTAATTCCCCTTCATCATAAAATGCTGTAATAAGCCCGAGAATACAACACTGAATTACTCCGCTCATTACCAGTTTTTCTTCCTCTTCATCCTCTCTGGTTTATTTTTATTTGCCGCTCTTTCAAGATGTGCCTGGAAACTTGGACCTGGACTCGACTTTCCTTACTTAATTTGGTTTGTGCTACCAGGTCAAAAGGACAAATCCTGCCCTAGGACAGATGTTTCTGTGATCTGCTTTTGGAAGAGGTCATGGCAGCCTAAAACTTTAATTGCTGCGGCAATTACAATGGGTTCAGGGATTAAAAAAAAGGCTGGAACAAGTATTTATTAGAAATACTGGATTGACAATCAATTGAGCCATCATAACAGAAATATATTTTGGGTTATGTGAGTAATATCGAAATATGTGTAGGTTTTGTTAAACAGACTGAGGGTGGAAGTCATTTCTGGAGGTTTTCCTTTACACAAAACCAGCCCTGTTGTTATCAATGCCAGAATAAATTCATGACATCCTGTGTGATTCCCATAGGGTTGACCAATGATGATTTTCTTCAGAGTTTCACAAACAGCTTCAGGAAGCAATCAGGATTTTCTTGTCATCGATCGGGACCTATCCTTTCATTTTTTCAAAGTGGCTGAAATTATCAAGGGTGTTTTTTGAACTTAAATGACCCAATAAACTTGTATTCAAATTTCTTTATAATTCCATGTTTTTACACCCCAGTCACTGACCAGGTTTGGGTAGGAACACAGAACAAACGCCTATAACAGCTGAAGGATGAGTAATTTCATGGTTATTCTCCAATGGGTCAGAATCCCTGATCAGGAGGGTTCATAGGAGAATGGACCTGACCAATTTCAGCACAACTGCTGCTCAGCATCATAATTAAATCCACACAGAAAACACCCTCAAGATGAGGATTCCCAGGCAGTCGTCCATGCAACCTTCTTAAAACAAAGATTTGTTTTTTTGGGAAAGACAGTTTCCCAGGCATCTGCCTCCAAAGGCTGCTATAAAATCGAGAACAGATGCCCAACCTTTGGTGTCCAGGAGGAAGGTTTATGGCAGAGCTGCTTCCATGCAGCAGGCTCATGGGAAATATTTTAGGAAAACAAGCCATAACTCTGACACCATCTCAAAAACCACTTACCAAAATATGTTTCTGGAAGATATTTTGGTGCCAAGAACTTGTCATTGTTCTGTTTAAATGTTATTACAATAGAAAAAAATGCAGTCAGCTCTAAGTTCAGATGTCTTGTGCTTTGGTGAATTGCTGGAGATGTGAGTGACACATGTTAGACCAAGCACTTGCAGTTTTCCCACTGAAAATTGAAAGATATCAAAGTAATAAAGAAAGGATTTCTGTGCTCGCAGCAATTGGGGAAAAAAATCTAGAAGTCAATTTTTAGTGTCATTATATACATTCTCTTAGACCAATTCCATATTCATTTCATTTAAGAGTGACAGAAAACTCACCCAAATTACAGTCTTTCCAGAAACCTTTAAAATATTTCCCATTCCTTCACTTTCTTACTGATACTAACAATATCTGTCACTTGCTTTTTTCACCTATTTTTGCAATTGCATTTCCAATGAAGCAAACGGCAGGGTTCACTTAATGCTGGTAACTCAATTATTTGGGGTGATGTAGATACTCTGGGCAAGTTAATGGCTTGTCTTCAGCTGTCACTTTGAAAGGACAAGAGTTTTGGGTTGGTCCCCTTTCAAATCTGCTCCTCCTGCAATGGTCTCAGCCACACTGAGGAAACACAAAAGTGCCAGAAATCCTTGCTTGAGGTGCTGCCTCTCCTGAAGGATCAATATGTTCTCAAGTGCCACATCCACGTGTGTTTTGAACACTTCCAGGGATGGTGATTCCAAGCACTGTCCCAGTGCTGGACCACCCTTTCTGTGAATGCTTTTTTCATGATATCCAACCTAAACCTTTCCTGGCACAACTTGAGGCCTTTCCCTCTCCTCTTGCCATACAGTGTGACAGGACTCATCACCATAACCTCATTTCTGTGGGATCCTAGGCCTGTTCAAATGTTCACATCCTACTAGCAATAGGAAGATGGATCTTCTGCAGGTCAAACTTTTCTGCAGAGCCAAGACCGGCTTTTTTCTCCCCAGGCACCGTGTTGTCCACACCACAGCATTCCAGCTGTGGTAAAGAACCTACATGACCTCGACTTTCAGTGGTGTTGAGAAAAATGGGGGAATTTGCCTTTTATGTGTGCTGGTGAGACTAAAATTTTAGCTGGCGGATTGAGGACAGTCTACTTTAAATCTCCAAATCTACCTGATCCATTATCAGGCACCTCAGGAGATGGCAGACGTACTGATCCAGATGATTTTGCGTTCCTGTGCTACATCTGGATTCTATGTTGTAGCAACAGAGAAAAAATGAAACCCCAAATAAAAATCTGTTCCGCAGTTAAAAGTGCTTGTAAAAAATCAGTGTTTTGCTTGCAATGTGCTGTGCTGTCCTCTAACATAGAGGTCAACAGCTCAGTCAAGTGTGAATTCCAGAGGATTCTTAGCACTCGTTTTTCTGCAGAAAAACGTTTTGCCACCACACATTTTATTTGTTTGGTAGTTCTCTAATTCAAGCCTCTCTGCAGACACAAAAAGCTCAGTTAAATCTGAAATGGATGAAGGACAGAACAATGCAGGAGCAGTAATAAGGCTATGCTGTTTTGCTCTAGCTTTCAACAAGACTTGCATAATGTTTGAGTTTATGAATTTCTGTGTGTGAAGTAAGATTAATACTTTTGCAGCATACTTTTAATTTTTTACCCTTCGCTTTCATTTAATTTAAAAAAGCCCAGGGTTATAATTTCTCCAGCATGCTACAGCTTGTCGTACAAATTCCCTCCCCAAAACAGCCTTCAGCCAATCCTGGCAAAACTCTAATTAAATTCAGCGAAAGGAACAATGAGCAAATATAAATGATAATTTTAAATGAAATCCGGATTAGCATGTCAGCAAAAGAAATTCAGTTCAGGTCAGAAAAACTGTCAAAACAGTACGAGGATTAGAACTTATTCTGCAGGAAATAAGATACAACTTTAAAGATCAGCTAATTAAAGTTTCCACTTGCCTTGCTTGGCACATTTTCTGTCAGAGGGTTTAAATACATGTCATGGCCCTGTGTGCTTCAATGGTTTGTAATTGACATGTCCAGCCTCTCCTGAGTCCAGCTCTACTCCTTGCCTGTGGTCTAGGGGCTGCATTTCAGCTCAGACAGATCAAGAACAGAAAATGCCACATTTTAAGTAATTAAATAGTCATTGAATATTTTTGCCTCCAGCAAAACACATCCTGGTCCTTGCAGAGAGCAATTATCTTACAATACATCAATTAAGTGGTCTGAATGTGTCATAATTAGTTGGTATTACCTGAAAAGAAAAGGTCAATATTCTTATTCTCCCTTGAATGTGGATTTCCGTTGGCAATGGGGTTAGAGAGGGAGAAGGCAATTAAATACTTGGCTTCTTGCAGGGTAATTGAAGAATTACAAATGGATTATTGTTGAAGTCCTGGGGTTGAGTCCTTCAGGCTTAACCACCAAGCAGCAGCTCACTGGTGGCACCCATTTGCAAACAATCTTGGAGCTTCCTCGAGCAAAGAGATTTTAAAAAAAACAGCCAAACAAAAAGGAACTGTAGTCAATGGATGCAGCATAAAATCCTGCCAAGAAATGTAAGCCAGAGGAGCTGGATTTGATGAAAAACACTGATATTAACACACGAATCACCTCACTGACAGATCAGAGAGTCATGAACCTTGTCTTGGTGGGTTCCATTTGAGGTGCTACATTAGATACTTAAGGTGCATCAACCTCCTAGGACCAAATTTCTGGAATCACTCAGAGATGCTCAGGGATGGGGTTTTGCTCAGGTGTGGGGAACTTCCAGCAGCCTGAGGCCTTGATGGGGGGAGTGGGAAGTTCATGGCATCTTCTTCCTCTTTGCCAAGAGGAGGAGGATGTTGATATTCTTGGGTTCTACTCGGATTTTTACGTGCCTTTTCCCTGCAGACACTGCCCACACCCTCCTTCTCTTCCTTTGATCTCTATTATCCATCTGTTCTCATCTGTTCTCTTTGAAAGTGGCTCTACCTGAAGGATGTGAGGTTTTAGCCCTGTAACAACCACAGATTGACTGTTGTGATGGGAGTGAGCCTCCTGGGATCAGCATGTCTACAAAACCTTCCCCACAACAGTTTATTCTGGATGGCAAAGACAATTCAGTCCACATAGAAAAATTACTTTTAATCTCTATAAACTAAAGTAAAATTACACCAAAATGTTGATTGCTAAACAGCTGTTATCAAACCTGACAAATCTAAAATCCTCTCAGTCTAAGACAAAAACCAGAAAAGTCCTGAGAACCTGTGGTCTGCACAAACCCTCAGGTTTTTTATTAGTAAAGGCAAAAATCTTTTGTGAGATGATAGATATGATTGTGTTGACAGATTATTGTCTAAGATTGCTGAGAGAATCGTTCCTTTTATTCATCGTGCCAATAAAAGACATTTCTATTATATTCTTTATTATTAAAATATGAGGTTTAGTCTATTTTATTGCTATGCAACAAGTATAGCCACGATCTGGAGCTTCAGTGCAACAGCTGCTCTAAAAAGATGGCTAATTCCATGCCATTTTTACCAGAAAAAGGTAGTGAACAACATGGGCAGGTGAAAACACATTCCCCACTGTCGTGGCATAACAGGGAGAAGGTTGCTGGTTCATTTTTCAGTCCAGCTTTCCAGACAGGATATTTCACTCTGCTGCCAAAGCAAATTCACTTTGTAATTTCCCTGTGATTCTGTCAGTCTGTTCCTTCTTAAGAAAAGAAAAGAAAATCACGTCCCAGAACACAAACAAATCTCTTCTTTCCCTTAAGAAAAAACCACACCTCCCTTCTTTTGAGGGAGGGGATTCTCCCTCTCTGCTCTGGTGAGACTCCATCTGCAGTGCAGTCTCCAGTTCTGGTGTCCCCAACATAAGAAGGACATGGAACCATTGGAGCAAGTCCAGAGGAGGCCATGGAGTTGCTGAGGGGACTGGAGCACCTTCCACATGGAGCCAGGCTGGGAGAGCTGGGAACATTCAGTCTGGAGAAGGGAAGGTTGTGTGGAGACCTCACAGCACCTTGCAGGGCCTGAAGGGGCTGCAGGGAACTGGAGAGGGACAATTCATCAGGAAATGGAGGGGCAGGACACAGGGAATGGCTTCCCACTGCCAGAGGGCAGGGATAGATGGGATATTGGGAAGGAATTGTTCCCTGTGAGGGTGGGGAGGCCCTGGCACAGGGTGCCCAGAGAAGCTGTGGCTGCCCCTGGATCCCTGGAATTGTCCAAGGCCAGGTTGGACAGGGCTTGGAGCAACCTGGGCTGCTGGAAGGTGTCCCTGCCCATGGCAGGGGGTGGCACTGGATGGGCTTTAAGGTCCTTTCCAACCTAAATCATTCTGGGATTCTCTGATTCTGAATCCTCACATCAGCCAGCCCCCAAGGACCCAGTGTCAGACACGGACCCCTGGGTGCAGAAATGCTTGTGTTTATTATGAGGGGATGTTATTGTGATCTTGCACTTATCCCATCACATAAAACAACATGGTGAGGAGAAGCAAAGAACAGAATCTGAATGTCAAACCTCTAATGTGAGGATTTGTGCAAAGGCCCCATAACTAGAGGTCTTTTTTTTCAGAGGCATTTATGACATCCTGGAAGTGCAGCTTGGGAAGGAAATCCATCCTTCATAGAGGGGTTGTTTCATTAACTCTTAAAGCAGGATCCTGTTAAAAGAACTGCTCCATTAGAAGTGCTGCTTCATCCTTGTCTTTCAAAGAGGATGCCAAGGGAAAGAAGAAATATAGTTGCAACTAACCATAATTTAAGGATTAAAAGGGTGGTTTGGTTTTTGGGGGTATTTTTTAATCTCAATTAAAAATTGTTTTGGTAGAAAATGCAGCTGCTTTCTAAATTATCATCCAGATGTTGTCTGCAAGGAGAATGTGGTGAGCACAAAAAATGACATATCTCAGAGCTGCTGACTGATGAAGGCAATGACCTGAGTAAGTTACTTCAGGTCTGTTTTAGTTTCCAGAATCCACAACAACAACAACAAAAACCCCAACAACCAACAACCAAGAAACCCCAAACCAAATCCCACCCAAAACATTTCTTACCGATCAGCACAACAGAAAGAATCTATCTTTTAGACAGTTAAATTGCTTCAGAGAAAGGGAAAAACACAAGTGTAAAATATTTCCACGTTTTCCAGCAAAATTATTTCTTCCTGTGTATTTCAGTAGAAAATGGCATTGCTTTCCCCTGACATTTATTCACTGTTTCAATCTCTTTAGAGTTCCTGGAACAGGAATTGCTTCCATTTCGGAATATATGAGAGACTTTCAACTCCTTGCATGGGATGGATGCAATGCTTATTGTTCCGTCTGTGCATTTGTAGGGTGGAAGAAATAATTTTCTACCAATAATGCAGAACATCAACTTTGACTTAATATTTCCCTGAGTCCAATATTCTGTGTTCAACTGAACCATATGTTCTTGAAACACTTATCCTGAAGACACTGAAATGAAAAATACCCATTATTCTTCTCTTTTTCCTGACAGATTGTTTCTCTTATAAATCACTTTTGCTCTTATGGATCTCTGGACCTTTCCAAATCACCAGCACGGTTCCAGTTTGAATCCATCTTCCCTGAGCTTCCAGCCCTGGTTTTCACCATGACATTCTCTGCTAAATTATTTTCTCTAAAAAATCTGTTATTGGAAAGAGTTTGACTTCCTGATTAAGTTGTATTTCAGTCTTCTTTTAGAAAAGCTGAATAGGTCATATTCTTTAAATCTCTTACGTTAAAGTAATTTTTCCAGTGTTTTCTGTGGTTTCTTTAAAGGGTCATTTTTTTCCAACGCTCCTCTCTTTACATTGCAAAGATTGAATTTGCAGACAATATTTCAACATCAGGTGAGCCAATCCTACGTTTCAGTTGAAAATTACCCATTAAATACTATCTTTTTTCACTCACTCTCCTGTGGGGGCAGATGGATAAAACTGTTTTTTCTGTCAAGGCATTCAAAATCAGACAAGACGGCTCACGTTGCTTTTCATACAAAGCCATCTACACCTTCTAGTTATGATTCTATGATTCCATGGTTTTGTAAGTGATCCTGCACTTTTGCTCCTGGTCATGGAAGTGTATTTTCAGTGTATCAATACGAGAGATCCTGTATATCCATGCATATGACCACAGAGCATGTTTGGTTTTTATCTTTATGCTGTATAAAAGTGATTAAAAAATCTCAGTCATTAGGAGTTATTCTATTTGGTCCTGGTCACATTAAAAAGTATTTATTTTAGCATGTCTAAACCAGCCAAGCAAGAATTCATTTCTCAGCAAACAGGGTTTTAAAGACAATCATATTTTGCTAAGTTAATACCTAGTAACACAGCAGCAAACTCTGTCTGAAGTATTTTAAGGTCGGGATGCTTCCCTAAGACATGACGTTCCTTGAGGCAAGGTTTCCACGAACTCTTGCTCCAGATTTAGGAAGGAAATCCATAATTGTTGCAATATCGTGCCTGTCCCTTGCAGCACATGGGACCCTGCCTCCTCAGACATCGGAACCCAGCACAAAGTGGGGACTAATTTCCTGTGCCCTTTCAAATCACGGCGTCACGGGATGATAAAGGTTGGAGAGAGCCTCTGGAAGTCTCCATTCCACCCCCTGCTCTGCACAGGGCCAGCAGATGTCAGCTTGCTCTGGGCTTTGCCCGCTCCAGTTTGGAGCATCTCCAAGTCAGGAAATTCGACAGCCCCCTGGCAATTTTTGCTGGTGTTTGAAGCCTTTTCAGGCTTTTCACTCTGTGATTACTGCAGAGGTTAAACCACATTTTCTGCTTGATACATGAGCCCACAAATGACTCTGTGTAGCCGTAATTCCTGTGCCACCTGACACTGGGCCAAGCCAAGGTCTCCCAAGCCAGGTAGGACTGCTCTGTTTTGTTTTCCAGCAACATCACAAAGAATTACGATCACAGGAAGCTTCTAGAGACTGTTAGTGGTCCTTTAGTCCAATTTCCCATTGCAAGTCTGTGTCAGCTGTGCACAAGTTATTTGTTACATTTCCCCAAATGCTTTTGAAATTTACTTCATTTGAAAGTCTTCCTAATAAAGCATTTCATGCTAAAATAAATTACGTGGAATCTGCCTCCAGACTGACCTGGGAAATGATGCTTTGAACAACAGGCAATGTCAAAGCAGGGTGTTCCTAGAATACCAGAATGGTTTGGGTTGGAAGTGACCTCAAAGATGATCTCTTTCCACCACCTACCATGGGCTGGGACATTCTTGCCCACAGTAAATTAAGCTTATTTGTGGGTTGTTAGAGGTATAAATAACATTAACCTCATTATATCCATTAAATAAGGTAATGTTAAAATAACTCATTTGTGTAACTCCTAAATATCTACAAAAAATTACATATTTTTAAGCATATTAATTTATCTGTGGAGCCCCTGGATCTCTGGAAGTGTCCAAGGCCAGGTTGGACAAGGCTTGGAGCAACCTGGGCTAGTGGAAGGTGTCCCTGCCCATGGCAGTGGATGGGACTGGATGGGGTTTAAGGTCCCTTCCAACCCAAACCATCCTGTGATTCTCTGATATACAAGAGAAAACATCAGTATTTGCAGATAATCAGGAAATTGTAGTGACCCTATTTAAAAACTGAGTCAGTATTTCTGGAGTCTCATCTGTTGAGACAAAAATGTCACATTTCACAAAGAAAGAAGGGTTTTGGAGCATGGAGTCACTGTTTGCATTCAGGTGAAATATGGCCAAGTCTCTTCCCACTTCCCCCTGGCGTTTTTGTTCTTTTATTCTACTTAGAATTTCCTTACTCACACACACCTTGTCAGAGGATTTACATATTTATGGAATTTCTAGAATTTTCCACATGAAACAAACAAACCCAAACTCAGTGATTTGGAAATCCCAAATCCAGACTAAGTGTAAGCCTAAAAATGGACATGAGCTGAAAGCACAGTGAAGCATCCACGAATTTTTATTCTAAAAATTAAGTTTCAGGTTTTGGACTTGAAAACCTTGTACCAGACTTCCCTTGTTACTGTTTCCTCCCTTTCCTCATCTCCCACCTCCATATTCCCCAAAGCCACATTTACATCCTTCAACCAAGAGAAATGTTAATATGCATAGTCGCATTTACATATTTACGAGTAGGCAAAGTCTAATGACATAGAAAGACTCTTTGCTCTGAAAAATCATTGGTAGGTTGTTAAAGCAAAAAAAAATCAACCAACTTACACTTCCAGTTGAGCACAAGAAAGAAGAAAATAATCAATTTATATTCATATTTAGGCTACATGAATCATAAAATGTGCTGTAATATGCTGCATGTTATAAACACCTTGTTCAAGCAGCTTTCTTGTTTGCAGAAGGGTTTGTCATTACACAAGGAACTTATCGACTGAAACAGATCTTCATGGAAAAGAAGCATTGCATTTTCAATTTTTATTTTTAATTTCATTTTTTAATGTTTAAGGGAGCAATTTTTAGTTTGTTTTACTGGTAAACCATTAGGAAATACTCACTGCTGGGCTTCAGAAATCAACACCAATTGTTTGTGTGCTCAGTTTGGGTGAACATCCGACCTATATAAGCATTTTTCTTTAATTTTTTTTATATGTTAAAATTATTCTCATCTCATTCCAACCCCTGCCATAGGCAGGGAACCTTCCACTAGAACAGGTCTTCTCCAGGCAAACTGTGCCAATGCCTCAGCTTAGTAAATTAATTCCTTAATAATCTTTGAATTTCTACATTTAACAGCTACTACAAAATTTAATGTCTGCTTGGTTTTGTGCTTTGTTTTTTTTTTTAACTTAGAATTAGTGTTATACATGAAGAGAAGGTTTTATTTATTTAATGGAATAATTATTGAAGCAGGAACATTATAATCAGAGCAATTCATCATGTGGAGCTGTGTGTTTACTTAAATGCAGAAAAAGGTCTGACCACAGCTGAAGTCCTTATGCCGAAACCATCCTATTCTATTCACAGATAAACAACCCAAATCAATCCAATTTAGGCTTTCAAGTTAGTAATCTAACATGTAAATAAATATTTATGAGTAGGTAGCTACTCCTGTCCGCTCGGTGTTCACCAAATAATGTCCTGGGGTGAAGGTCTGATAGCAATCCTTGGGGAACGATGCTGCTCCTCCAGGGAGTACCTTTCCAGCCCTAATTGCAGTCCATGAAATCACACACCACTTCCTAAACCAGTGAAGCTTCGGGCAGACTCATAGGAGGCTGTGGTGAAGTCTCCCTGCCTAGAATGATAATCTTCATGCAATCTTAAAACTGATGCGATTCAGGATAATTTTGTGCTCCTACACGGCAAAAATATTGTGAAGAATGGCAATAAACAAAATAAATTCTGTTTGCATCACTCTCATACTTCCCTAATTGCTCCCTCGAGATACTCCCACCTTCATCTGTCCTGACAATGCCGTAAAACTTGGTATTCTATGGAAGCTGATCCCGAAGCAGCACTTTTTCCCATACCAATATTGGTATAATATGTAAATATATTCATATAAAGATGTTGACCTGGGCTGGCTGCCAGAGCCCACCCAGATGCTCTCTTGATCTCCCTCCTCAACAGGGCAGGGGAGAAAACGAGATGAAAAACCTCATGGATTGTGATTAAAAAATAAAAACAAACAAGGAGGTCACTTACCAATTATAGTCACAGGTGAAACAGACTCAGCTTGGGGAAAATTCATTTAATTGGTCACCAACTAAAATATGTTCGGATAAAGAAAACAAAATCAGATTAAAACAACACCTTCCACCCCACACACTTCCCTAAACTCCCCGAAGGGGAGATGGGCAATGGGGGGTCATGGTCAATCCATAAAAGCCCCTCTCTGCTGCTCCTGCCTCCTCACACTTCAGTAATTTTAGAAAGAATTCCCAATTAGTACACCTAGAAATTGCATGGGAAACATTCCCTGACACAAGTCCAAGGGCAATTAACTGATGCTTCTGAGAGTGATGTAACACTCCTTATTAAAATACAGTGCAGTCCTCAGGGCAACCTGTTCCCGAGTTCCCTGCATTTCAGAACAAGACTGACTTGAATTTCATAGCAGAACTGGAAAAAAAAAAATACAAACAAAAATGGATTACTGACAACAAAACCCAAACAAATAGTGCAGGTGCGTTCAACTTCTACGGGACAGTAATCAATAGGACTTGTGGGAAGACAATGATCCCGATGCTTTTCAGGAGCAGGACAAGAACAGACACTAAATTGGTGTACGTAGTTAGGATAAGAAAAGCGAGACTTCTTATTAAGTTTCTGAAAACACTGTTGTGAGAGGTGCTATTTTGCTCCTTATTTTTCTGTTACATTAGTCTGTGTAAAACAACAATCCTGAAACATCGGGGGAGATTAAAAAAAAGCACTCTGCATCTATTTCTTCTCACTGCAAGAGCTTGGATGTTCCTCCAGTTGTGAAAGCTGAACTACTTTTTGCTCTTTATGCAGATATTAGGGTAAATAATATGCACTTAACTACCATCCCCACTTCAAATTTGCCCACTTATATCCCTGTCCAGCTCCAATAAGGCATTTCATAATTTTTATATGCTGAGGGATAAAATAATCATGCTTAGCACTGAAAATTACTCCGATTTTCAATGACTGGATGACCAACTCACTCACAAGAGGATCAAGAAGGCACAATGACATAGGATCATAAGGAATGGTTTGGGTGGGAAGGGACCTTAAACTCCGTCCAGTCCCACCCCTGCCATGGGCAGGGACACCTTCCACTAGCCCAGGTTGCTCCAAGCCCTGTCCAACCTGGCCTTGAACACTGCCAAAAATCAGCATTTTATTCCAGCACTGCCAAAAAACCCCACAAACAAGCTGGCAACAACAGGTCAAACCAAGTGAAAAAAAAAAAAAAAATCACATAAACCCCCCAAAAAACAACCAACAAAAAAACCTGCTTCCATTTTAATAAAAAAAAAATAATAATCCATCCGCAGAAGTTAACTTAAGTTCACGTGTTCACACCAAACCTACCTGATGGTTTAGAGAAAATAGAGAGAACAGAAAAAGCCAATTCAGCCACACACGGTGCAGCAAAACTTGAGGAATTTTTATTTCACAGTAAAATCTCAGTTGTGATAAGGCAGGGTGTGAAGGTGGGAACCTTCTTCAAGGCGCCAGATTCCTTACGGGAAAGTTAACCCTCTCGAATGATCCCAAAAAAAATGAGTTGTGTGGGTTGTCCCAGCGCCCACCCTGTCCATGGGCAGCTGTACAATCAGTCCCAGGACAGAAGCTGTGCCCACAGCCAAGGAACGGGCCGGGAAACAAAATCTACACCAGCAGAAGGCACCTCACCTCCTTGGATCTGAAACCTCTGGGGACTTCCACATGGAATCATGGAATAGTTTGGGTTGGAAGGGACCTCAAATACCACCTGGTTCCAACCCCTGCCCCTCCAGGGACAGGGATGCATTGTCGTTCCACCTCTGTTTTCTTCTTCCCTTCACATAAATTTCAGCTGAGGAGCTGAAATCCCTAAAACTCAAATATGCTTAAATCTTAGCAGGTCAATGTGGAATGTGTTTAGCATTATGCAATCATTTTGGGTAGAATTTCACCTTGGACAAAGGAAACTGAGGAATCTAAAAGGTTCTCTCAGGTGCTTTTGAAGAGAAGTCTATGCATAATTTTAATGTAGAAATTAATAAGCCGAAGTCTTAGGCAAAAATCTGCATGTTTTTTTTTAACTGCTAATTTTTATATGCTCTGAAGATTACAATGACTATAGTTCAGACTAGTTTAATGACCACTCAATCAAGAGAGGTCACTGACTTTTAAGTCAACCTTGGGAATGAAGAACAGAATATCAGAGTCTTGTTTTACGTCTGCCTAGAAAATTAATGATGCATTAAAACGTAATGGCAGTGGAGTCCATCACCCCTCATAAATGGTCCATCTCCATGTGTCACTGTGTACATTAAAACGATGTGTCTTGGAGTAAATGAGAGAGGGATCAAAAATTAACCCCATCCTCTGCGTAATTACCGTGAGGCGATGATTGGAATAAGCACTCCGACTTCTGACAGTGATGGAGAAGCTTCCCCACCACAGACCTCTAGCTGGGCATGAGCTCCATATGGAGCACCAAAGTCACCCCAGGAAGCTCTGCTGACATCAGCATGAGTCAGACCCCATTAGGGTTTTATAAAAACCTCATTAAAAGGTCAAACAAAAGAGTAAGTGTGGCGAAGTGGCAAAAAATATTTTCCCTTCTCTAATATTTACTCCCCGTGTCAAGTACCCAGAACACTCCCTTCTCGAAGTGAGCAGGAGCAAGCACAAGGGTTGATTACCATTAAGTGCTTCCCTTTGAAATGCAAAAACTCGGCACAGACTGAACACATCATCTGTTACCCGAGGCGGGGGTGTCTCTCAGTGCAGTCAGTACAAAGCCTCCCCAGCCCTGACTCTCCCTCATGGCCAGCGCTGGCAGAGACGTGGGGGAGCTCAGCCCATTTGGCTTAAAACATAAAAGAGAAAAAACCCAAAAGTTTCTAACAAACAAAACCAACTGATAAACAAAGGTTCTCTCAAGTGGTTAGGAAGCCAGAATAACTGAAGATTTTCAGTGCAGACTGTCCAAGATGCTTGTAGGGAGGAGTCATGGAATCATGGAATGTCCAGAGCTGGAAGGGACCCACAGGGATCATCCAGTCCAAGCCCTGGCCCTGCACAGACGTCTACCCCAACAATCCCACCCTGTGCATCCCTGACAGTGGTGTCCAAACACTCCTGGAGCTCTGGCAGCCTCGGGGCTGTGCCCATTCCCTGGGGAGCCTGGGCAGTGCCCAGCACCCTCTGGGGGAAGAACCTTTCCCTGATCTCCAGCCTGACCCTGCCCTGGCCGAGCTCCAGCCCTTCCCTGGGTCCTGTCCCTGGTCACCAGAGAGGAGAGATCGGTGTCAGCTCCTCCTTGAGGAAGCTGTTGAATATAACACTAGATTCCTTTTTGGAAAGCACCAGGAAACTGCCCAGAAGGATTAAAGAATTGTACACATCCCCAGAAGACTGCTGACATAACCACCACAGTAAAATTAACTAATTCAAAACTTAGCTCCACATCCTACATGAAAGATCCTGTGAAACATCCCAGCAACAGAAACTGTGACACTAACATGGTAGACATTACTAAAAATTTCTTTCAGACCCTTTCAGAGCACCTTTCCAAAGTGAAATACTTTGAAATAAGGCCTTGGTTGATGTGTATTGTCTTTAAGAGGAATAGAAAATCTTTCCCAGTGGACATCCAATATCACCTCCTGACCTCTTCAAACGTATTTCGGACTAGTAGTCCCAATCTATGGCGCTAAAGTCCTTTGCTGATAGGGGAAATGGGAAAGCAATAACCCACATCAGCTGAGATTCTGTTACTTCCTCAGTATTATTGCCCACGGGCTGCTGGATATCAGGCACTCCTGCCTGGAACAATAAGAGAGTATCACTGGTGTAATTTAATTCATTAGAGAAGCTTTAGGGTCGACCATCCAGCCCTTGCTTCTGCTTAAAAACATCCCTTACTGACTGCAGCAGTGAATCGACTGGAGAGAAACACGGGAATTTTATTTCCAAGGTGCTCCCATCCCTCGGAGAGTCACAGAAGACGGAGCGAGCCTCGGGACAGTGATTCACTGCGCTCCACATCCCTCACCCCACTCGATATAGCCCAGGCAGAAATTCCATTACAGCTAAATGGAAATCAATTACACTTTTCATAGGCTAACTACAAGTCAATGGTTTTAAAGGATGAAAATCCAAAGTTCACTACAAGTTTCTTATTACTAGAGAAATCATTCAAAAGCAACCCAAGCCCTGAATTTTTGGGGAGTTAATAGTTTGAAAAAAGCTCGATACATTCAGTTAACAATTGAGGGTAGAGAAGCCTCATTTATTGGGTAAATTAGAAATTTCTGGACTAAATTCCAGAGATAGATCTTAAGTCATAACCATTTTTGTCCCACACATGTACATTCCACTGCAAATCATGGAGGAATCACAGAACTGTAAAAGTTGGAAAAGGCCTTTAAAATCATCAAGTCCAACCATAAAACCAGCACCACCACCATGTTCACCACTAAACCACGTCCTCAAGGGCCACATCCACGTGTTTTTTGAACACTTCCAGGGATGGCAACTCTGACACTTCCCAGGACATCTTTTCCCAATGCCTTACAAAGCAAAGGAGTTGTAGGAGGAGTCTTGCTGCTGAAGTAAACTGAAAAGGATTAATTTATCAGTCTGCAAGTGACCTACACAGACATTTTTAGGGACTGCAGCTGGACATCTGGCATCCCCTTCCTTCGTCCCCGTGTGTCTGCTCAGCTTTAGGAACTGATCATGCTCCTCTCGAATTTTTACCGTGTTGTGCTGGCTTTGAAGAACAATTACCTGCTAAATGTTGCTGGCTTTTGCTTTAGCTTTGCAAATGAAGTGCTAGAAGTAAAAACTATCAGAAATTATTGCTCTCTTTGCAAAATGAAGTCTGCTTCTAATGCAAAGAATCTCTGGTACCCAAAATAAAAACCTCTAGAGCTTAATCGTAGAAAATCTGTTCTGGTTAATATTGAATTATTGACCTTCTCACAGAAGTACTGCTAGTTCAGGCAATTTCTGTACCAGCAAGGAAGTTTAGCATTAAAAATAAACCCGACTGAAAACAGATTGACTGTGGAATTTTGCACATTGGTGATTTCCAGGTATGAGCACAATCTTTATTGCAAAGGCCCAGAGACAATCCCATACATCATTTCCCATTGCACCTATGCCTACCATTCCCCAAGACCTTAAAACTAATGTAACTATGGGCTGCTGCACAATTGGGTGGGTTTTCCTCACACCTGTACTCTTCTCCATTAGATTTCCAACTCACAGCTGGCAGGATGGATGGGAACCATGCATGGGAGCAGGGATGAGGAGAAGAGAAACTTGCCATTGGGAATAGCCCCCCCTCCTCCCCCGCCACTGTTCACAATGAATAAATCATGAAATCAAAGCATAAGCCCTATGTTAATATTACATATTCACATGTATATTATAAATAATTCACTGTGACCAGCTCAGTTCTTCTGTATCCTTTCTCCAGTGAAAGTTATTGCGATGGGGAAAAAAATTCACATGTTCCTAAATCCAGTTGTCCTTAACATGAATCTTTAAATTGCATTCAGAAAAGGCCAGATCTCAAATTTTAAATGTTTTATTTAAATTTTAAAGGCCAGGCTCTTTAACTCTCAGACCAGGTTCCTTGTAAAACAGACAACTTTCCTTACTAATTATTTTCTTTCCTGTATCATTGCAGCTAATTTTTCTAATAAGTTTTCCCTTAGGTTTTCCTCACAATGCTGCTTTACAGCACTGTCAAATCCTCATACAAACCCAGATGGGATTTAAGTCTAAATGGATATGTTTGTTATGTAGCTTTCAAAATAATAGGATTGCCTGCAAAATGAAATATTAAAAGGACATATTATGCAGTTTTATTTGCAAATCCCAACTGGATCCTGGTTACATGTTGTCTTCTCCTCAAAAGCACTATTTCAGTATTCCAAAAGAAATACCACCCTCATTTTAGGGTTTTTTTAGTGCTTTAAACAGTCTCTACTTGCAAGTCTCAATGAAGCTGCCAATTTTCCACAGATCATTCTCAATCATTAAACTCAATGTTATCAGAAGTGTGGATATTGTTGCACCCTAACACTGGATCAATGTCACATTCTTCACGTAATTGTATATAATTTTCCTATAAATATCTGTCAATTTTAGTTGTATGCTTAACTTTGGCAATTTTAAAATTTTTGTAAACAGGCTTGTTATTCTGAGCCTTTAAATTGATCTGGGTTTAAGTAATTGCTGTGTTACATTCAACCTTTAACCTCCTCACTGCACAACACCACCAATGACATTTTTGTGAAAATAAAATTTTCAATGAGTGACCATAAACAGTCAAATAATATCGTGCATAAGAAATATCTCAAAACTCTTTATGAATATTTTTCTTTATTCTCAACCAAAAGAGTTGTTCATTACTTCAGTCCCAGAAGTGAAAAAAAAATGCAAAAATCTTTTGTCACTTAAAAAGATGAATCAGTTGTCCCTTGCACGTTATCTCAAGCCTTTTTTTAGAGCATTATAATTTTTAATTAGATGGAATATTCACACTGAGGTAGGAAGCGAAGAAAAAAGACACAGTTGTGATAAACAGAGCAATAATCAGAACAATAAACTGACACTGACTGAACAAATTAATACCAGAAATTAAAAGTTTGTAGCTTTGAAATGGTTTCTCAATAAGTTAACTCAATTTATTCATGGCACTGCATGTTGTGATTATGTACATGGTAAACAATTTTTATAATAAAGCAGTGATCTTGATACAAATATTAAGCAGCATTAGCAAACAATTACCAAAGTATGATTTGTAACAAATTATGGTTGAGATATTAGCATATAAAGCATATTATATACTTCTGCTGGCCACTGTTTTGTAGTGAACTTTTCAAGATATATCTGTTGCTACATTGTGCTAATTAAAAATTAGCTTTATGATTACAAAGAGGCAACTTGAAGGCTGTTTTTAAAATACAGAGACCACCAAGAGTACGAGCACCAAGTGTTGGGAGAGGCCTTGAAAGCCCACGGACAGGAATGTGCTGAATCCTCAAGGGCTTGAACAGAAATCAGGCTTTTCCTATCCTTGCAGTGATGTAAATGTTACAGCTGGGTAGAAGCAGCTTTAGGGCACAACCTGACAGTGCACAGGGTGTGTTAACAACCTCTTGGAGATGCTAAGATCAATAGCACAGGCAGGAAGAACACAAGAATTACCCTCTGATGATTAAATTGAAATCCACCTTCCTTCACCGCACTTGATGTGTTCTAGTCAGATTTTTAGTCTATTATTCTTCTCTGGAGGGTTGGCTCCAATCTGAATGCAGCATCTGGGGTAGCAGCAAAATATTGAATCCATTTAATCAAGAGGGCTTTCAGAGCCTTACAGAAATCCAAAATAAATATCATCTCTGTATTCAGTGTTGGTTCTCTGTGCTTCCTTCACTAAAACAGGCTTGGTTCTTGCCAAACTCACATTTCACGTGGCGGCGGAGATTGAAAATTGCTGGGGAAATGACCACAGAAAGAAAAGTGTTGTGGCAGAAGGAAGTACAGAGTTACCAGGCCTTCAGAAAATTTCTGTCACAGGTTTTAACGCTGGAAAGGACCATTAGGATCATATATCACGTTATGTGCCCCCATGGATTCTCGCAGCAAATCTCAAACATCTCAAACAGACGATCATTCTCAATCACTAAGACTACCACAACCCCATGTCCATTTTTCAAATTTAAAGTTCCAGCTGTTTATTCACCTTTAGAACTTTTCATCCAATTCCTCCGGTGAAGTTGAGTAATTTTAGTTTCTGGGCATTCGGTTTCATATGCTTTCCCATCAAAAATCCCCTCTCCAAGTCAGGAACTGATCAAATAATTCCTAATATTATCTTGAATATAGAAAATAAGTCTGTATGCTCTGCTCCCTTTTCAGCTTCACATTTTTTATATTCTCAGGAATTGAGAGGAAGAGTCTGAAAAAATGTTGGCCCTGGAACAGAATGAATAATTAGGTTAATAATTAACAGACTGGTTAAGAGTTAGCTGAATAATACTTCACCAAATAAAATTTCACCAATCATAAGTATATTAAGGACAATTAGCAGAGGGTTTGCAATATTATTTAAACAAGATAGACCAACATAATTTCTAAGATGACTGCTCTCATCGTGTGTACCCAGGTATTGAACTCCATGGGTAAACAACATTAATGTTAGACTCTACTCTAAACATTAAGATTGTCTGGTATTTGTCTTTCTCACTCTACGCTGTGCTCAGTGGAGAGGAGATGTGAATTGATCTCACTCATTTTCCATTTGTTCAAAACTTAGAGAATCTTGTTGCTACAGGCAAAAGAATACCAATCTTCTCCTTGTAAGCTTTCATTTCTGTCCTCAGACCCACAGAAATATACCTGATTTTAAAGCCACTTGGAACATAAGCACACTGTTGCCATTGCAGTGAAATATTCATTTGCAGAAATGAAACTAATTCCTATATGCTGCCTTATTACCCAGTGCTCTCCTCTGTAATACTCTCATGCCGTCCATGACTGAAGTGAATTTTCACACATACTTCAGGGATTGGAGTAATAATTGAATTATAATTTGTCAATAAAAAGCCCATATTAGAAGGAAAGGGGAAAAAGCAAGATTAACCCTTTTTTTAAAACCTTATAAATTTTAAAGGGTGTGCAATGACTGCAACCAAACTGCTAGTGGGGACTGCTGCTTTATAGAAGCATTGGCACAAAATTTTATCTGAACAGCATCTAAAGAGTCAATGCTGAGTGGATACTGAGGGCTCAGATTACAACCACTGAATGACCTCAGAATTTCTCTCTCACTTCCACTTCAATTTGCATTATCTGCCAATTAATGGAATTATTATATAAAGCACCAAGGTGGGTGTAACATTGCATTCAAAACTTTCATTCTCTATTTATTCTGCTCATAAAGGAAAAACAAACAAACAAACTTTCATGGTTATCTTAAACAACTGCTTCCCCAAAAGCAGATCCATACAGAATACAGCTCCAGAGTGATGTGTCTGGTTTCATACAAACGGGATTAGGAGACTTCTGCTTCTCCTAAATGGTAGACTCTTCTTTTCTGAACTGCAGCTCAGTGCCAAGGCTTGAAGACAACATGCTGTGAGTGAGTGGTCATCATAACTTCAACCCTTTTACAGTGGGGATATCTTGTCCCAGTGCTTGAAACTGCTACAGATCAGGGGAACAGGATGGTGAGAGCTCTGGTCAGTGATGCTTAAGTCTTTATCTGAATTTTAGGTATTTGACCGAAACCAGTGAAACCTGGTCAGATGTCAGCTGGTTTTTAGTTTATGTGTGTCCTCAGCCCTCTAAGCAGGGCCACACAGAAGTCTCCTCTCCAGAAATTTAACAGAAGACAAAACCAGAAGAGAAAACAAAAGAGTGCAAGTCCACCCCAAATCTAACAGGTTGAAGAGTAGTGTCAACAGAAATCCTACAGAATAAATTTCCAAAGTCCTTCAGAAATTAAGTTTTGAAATAGAAATACTGTTGTCTTCCTGTCCTTCAGAGTGCTATCAAAATGACAGCTCTGTGAATGGCATAACCATAGGTTTGAGTTTAACTATTTCAGAATGAGGCTGCCGGTGTGCTGCTCTGATCACCAAGGTCTTGGGGTTAAGGCAGGATTGTTCTACACACAGTCCTGTCCTCTAAAGGAAAACTAAATTTGGCTACTCTCTTGGTTTGATAACTTCAAGCATGCTGTGCCTGGATCAAAACACATTCCAGGAGGCAAAGAGAAATGGAGAAGCTCAGTTATTCCAGGAAGGTGTCCCTGCCCATGACAGGAGGTAGGAACCAGATGATCTCTAAGGTCTCCTCCTACTGAAACCCTTCTGGGATTCCATAAAATACTGGCAAAAAAATGCTCACCTCCTACTGTGAAGGCATGAAAGGACCAGAATTAGTGTGGATGTAGGACCACTTAAAGGATTTAGGAGCCATTTTCTTCCTGTGAGATGAACCTCCTGGTTTGGGAAGCAGTGGAGGTCTCAGGTGTGTGAGGAGGAACTGCCACAGAGTCCATGCTCAGAAGTGTGGATGTGCAGCTATAACTGTGCTGAGCTCTTTCTACTTCAACCTTTAGCCTCGGGGAAAGAAAAAGTCAAGAGGAATCAGAGGTGCCTCCCCAATATCTGCAAAGATAAGTAAGGCCTTTGTGCCTCTTTCAAGAGCCCAAGTCCATAGTCCCTCTTCCTCTTCAAGGAAGGCATTTCACAGATCTGACGGCACAGCCGCAAAGCTCGGAGCCGAACTGAGGCTTTCTTTCTACCCCTGGCAACGATTAACCTTTTCCCTCAGATCTCCCAAGGCGAGATGAAAGATCCCTAAAGATCAGAACTCCAGCAAGAGTGTGTGACCCACTCTATTAAGGGCTTTAAACATTAAGACCAAGACCTTGAACCCCATCAAAACACCAACAAGCAGTTTGTGCGCAGTGGAGCAGCGGGAAGGATCAGAAAGCCCCCGCCCAAACTTCATAGGGATTGCCCTGCTCTGTCCTGCATGAGCTGGAGGTAATTGCAGAGTTTTTTAGCAGCATAGAGTATGTTTGAAGTAGTTTGACGGCGATCTGACAAAGACATGTAATAATGTCATGACAAAGGAGCAGGAGTGCTGCAGGCCAGTGACACTCTAAGGCTGGAAAAGAGACTGGGCTGAGCAGGGCTTCCTCTTGCTCCTTCCGTGGCCCAACAGCACCGCACACCTTCTGCTGGCAAAAACAGGAGAGATGTCTGTCTCCTCTGGGAATGGTATCTCTAAATTCCCACATTAATTTGGCTGTGGTTGGTCATAGCCATAGCTTAGGCCCTTCACAACTCCAGTGCGATGAAAGGAATCACCAAGAATAAGTTATAAGGGAAGGAAACCATGGTGATCCTAAATAATCATTTATGGGATGACAGTTTGAAGGTGACGAGGGGCAGGACCTGAGAGAATGGCTGGAGTTTTGTCAGAGAAAGTTTAGGTTGGCTATTTGGAACAGGTTCTTCCCCCAGAGGGTGCTGGGCACTGCCCAGGCTCCCCAGGGAATGGGCACAGCCCCGAGGCTGCCAGAGCTCCAGGGGCGTTTGGACAAAGCTCCCAGGGATGCACAGGCTGGGATTGTTGGGGTGTCTGTGCAGGGCCAGGGGTTGGGCTGGATGATCCCTGTGGGTCCCTTCCCACTCCGGATATTCCATGATTCTATGTGTAAGAAAGTCAATGTATATTAAAAGATCCAATCACGGGGAAACAATCCTGCAATGATAACTAAACTATTAAGAACAATAAGGATACTATGAAATCGAGCATCATATACCTCATATAACCTGTTAATTATGACTACTACATACTCCAGGTGATACAAACAATAGGTGAGTCCGACTGATTAAAAGCACCTCTAAAACGTGATGATGCTTGCTACATGAATCCCAGTGTGGTCCAAGTAAATCAGTTATGGGAATATCCAGGTAACTGTCAAGCTGTGAACTTTTCCTCCTGGAGGGGTGCTGTGCTGTGACCACACCTGAGCAAGATAAGTCTCCTTGGAAGCTGTGGAACTGAGTTTCCATTGTTTAACATGTTGTCCCAGGGGAAATGCACGCTGGAGCTGAGGTGTTTCTGTGTGACAAATACGATTCAGCTGAACATTATTTACAGCTTTGTCAACACTTCTCCTGAGTGTTTGAAGAAGTTATTTAAGAACTCCAGGAGTTGAAAAAAAATGTTTATTTGAAACATAATGGATGTGTGGAGAAGAAAATCAAAAGTAGTGTAGATGACAGATTTTTTTTATAGCTACGGAATGAATAATGTTTTAATCCTTTGCACAGGAGAACGGGTGAGGGAACAAAATAAATCTCTCAAAGGTCACAGGAGGTGCTTTGTCTTCATAACAAAAAAAGTTGAGCTTCACAGTTTATAAAGAGACTTATTTTTCTGCTTTTTTCTGCTGCCTGTAATAAGACCTACAGGCTCATTACTTTCCTCTTAGTATTATTTAAACAGGCCAGGAAACTATTTTCTTAGTCAGCTTTAAACATATTGAACTATTTTGTGCCTGTTTTGTGGCTCCTGGCTTTGGAATAATGAAGTTTTCAGCAGCAGTAATATCAATACCTTTGCAATAGTTTCTTTTGTTTGTCTGGAATAAAAGAAACCAACAAAAACAAACAAAAGTTTGTCTGTTTCCTAAAATACAAGTATTAAAGTTGTCAGCTACAGGTGTTCTAAATAATGAAATAGAGAAAAATTGATGAAGAAATGGCAGTGTCCAGCACACCAGCTGTTTTAAAATGTGTGACAACATTGTAGTGGTTCCTGATTAAAGGGAAAACAAAAGCCTAGAGAGAAAATACAGAGTTTCAGTCCCAAAACCACCACTGGAAAATGTGTAAGTCCGAGTTTCTAAGTGAGGCCATAAATTTCCTTGATTTTTATGGTGGAGAAAAACACTGACAAGGTATTTAGAAAGTAAATGCAATGTTTTTGTTTCGGATTTAGAGAGAAGAAATAGATTAATCAAATATGAGAGAATTGGCTTTTTCCCTAACTTACTGGTAACATTCTGAAACTTCAAACATTTGAATTTATAAAACCTATGATTCTCAGTTGGCATGGATTACATATCAAGATGTAATTTTCAGCTTGCTGGAAAATTATTTGCACGTGGAGTTAGTTTTGGAGTCTTCTTCAATGCTCTGTGCACTTTGTCAGCATTAAAGTCTGAATTTCGGGCCTCTAATTCAGGCTTTGAGTTAAGAAATGGTACTTGCCATAAAGCCTCTCTCCATTTAGTAATATTTAATCTGATCTGGTGATTAGGCTACAGCAACTCACATTTGATGCTTTTGAGGATTCAAGAATGAGTGGCTTGGTTGAGAGAGAATAACTGGGAAAGTTGTATTTACTAAAACTTCTATTAAGACCCTGCATGAAAAAGAACATTGCATAAATATAAATATATATGTATATAAAGGGGAGAGATGTAAATATTTAATTATACTCTGTCGAGTATTGTTTGCTTATAGCAAAGTTCTTCCTCTCCAACACTCTTGACAATAATAACTCATTAAAAATTACCAGCTTTTCTGTTTTAACTTGGGCTAAGGAACATGGGAACCTGGGATAGCCAACAAACAACTAAGTGGGCATCAATGGGATATAAGTTTGAGTGAGAGGTTTATTTACAGAGGTATCTTAAGCCTTGTTTTAAACCCTGAGGCATTCCAGAGCTGGCAGAAACTTTTAGGCCTGCAGAACACAACCAACTGATCGTTTCAGCCCCATAAAAAGCAGGGCTTTTCCTTTCTTTCTTTTTCCTTTTTTCCTCTTGTCTTTTATAACCTACGTGCTTTACTGTGCTACAAACCCAGGCTCATTTGTAGTAAAACACCCACTTGACATTTGTAAGGCTCTCGCCACTGATTTCCTGGGAACAAGGTTGGTTTCCAAGCACTTTTATCATGAGAACATAGGCCGTAAAGCCCCAATAATTTTAGAAAGCTCCTTAAGTAACTGGTTTAAATTGCTACTAAATTCTTTCGATAAGAGTTTGTTTTACAGGGAAATTTGGAATGCACTGCTGAATTCAAGGGCATCGAGCTCAGATAGATTTTCCCAGTAAAAGATATGTATACATCCTGTTCCAAGAATTTTGAGAACCCACCTTTCATTTTTGCTTATGCATCTCTATTTTTAAGCATTTTCAAATATGCTTTTTACAAAGAAGGACTTCGCTTACAGTGGATTTAAGTGAAGATTTTTTTCAGTAATAAATTTTGTCCCTTAGACGTGCATGGAAGACTTTGCCTGGAATGAACTGTACTCCTGACTGAAGCTTATTATGGTGTCAAGGGTCTAAGAAAGAGTAAACAGGTGAAAAAATGAGCAGTGAACTCCGTTATCCTATCCTTCATTAATAATTTTTTTTGTTTGTTTGTTTCCATTGAAATGGTTGTAGATCCCTACTGGCTTCCATTTATTATCTTGAGAAACTTTTTCAACTGGTTCCTGTTGGCCAAAACTTGGATTTCACAATTAAACTCAGTGAAGGATGAAGATCCTGAGCAGCCTTTTTTCAGAAGTGATGAATCCCAAAACGTTGGGAATACCAGGAAATATTTTTGCTGATGTAGCCTTTTAATATTAACCCGGATCTGCTCAGACATTAGAAACAGATAATGTGAAATGCGTGAAATGTTGGCTTGTTAAAGATGCATTTGAAAGTACATTTGAATGTACTGATTTAAGGGATATTGTCCTGTTCCCATAGAACCAGAGAATCGTACAGGTTGGAAAAGACCTCCAAAATCATGAAGTCCCAGCTTTGAACACCACAGTGCCCACTAAACCAATCAACAGAAAACCAGAAAACAGAATAGCCAAAATGAGACTTTACGCAATGGACAAAGGTTCACAAATAGTTCTAATGTTCTACTGCTGGCCTGGCAGTCACTGAACAAGTTCAACCTCAAAAAGAAAATTGCAAGAAGAAAATCAAAAACAAGAATAAAAGCCCCCCTTCCTAATTCAGAAGAATATCAATAAACAGACAAAGTAGCTCTGTTGCTTTTAAGAACACAGAAAAGGAAGTTTCAGCCAAGGAAATGCATTGGAAATGAGGAATTTGCATGAAGTTCCCTGTCTGAAAAACAAAACCTCCCAGCTAAAACACTGCTAACAGAGTCTGTGAAAACTGTGTCTTCAAAGTCCTGGGAGCGATGAACCCTTCCCCATAGTCTCCCTGTCAGGGGAACACTGGCACACCAGTCCAACAACCAGAACAGCAAACAGCTTCTGGGAACATGTCCTTTCACTCTTCTAAAACAAACTCATTGAAAACAAACACAATCCGAAGTACTTATGCATCTCCAAAAATACATCCTGCTGGGAGAATATCAGCAGTGAAGGAAAAGCAAAGTGAACACCAGTACAACCTGCAGAAAAAACCCTGACTCACACATTTCCACAGCAGCACAGAGAAAGCCAAACTCCACTTTTGAAAGGTTAAGAGGTTTTGTTTTTGTTTTTTTTTCAATCAACAGAGTTAAAAGAGGCTGAAACACTGAGCCAGCAATGGTCCCACATGGAAGTGTTGTTGCTAAGTGTGGCTTCAAGGGGGTCTCCAAAGCGGGTAATTTAAAGGCTTCATGGCCACCATGCTTTAAAATTCATCATCACTAACCGTCTTCATTTTTTGGGGGGTGTTTTGAAACCTAAACCTGAACAGGAGCAACATCACTTCTATCAGGGGACTGAGCTGTTCCCGGAGCAGTGGAGCAGAGCTGATGCAGGGACCTGTTTCCTGCAAAAAGCAGCAGCAGCCAAAGAAAAAGGCAGTGAATATCTGCTTGCCTTGCACCAAGGCGTGAGCACGCTGAAATAGTGCAGCTGGCAGTGAGACAAAATGGGTTCAGCAACACTTTTTTGTGAGAGGAAGACACTCTGAGCATAACTCTATCCATTTACATAAATATCTGCAGCCACAAAGGGGTCAGCAGAGACCTGTGGTACAGTTGCACAGAGAGAGCAGGGGAAAACACTTGGAAACAGTAGAATCAGCAAGATAAAAATAGGGAATTGAGAAGCAGGAGAGCTGTGTGCTGGGACCAGGTAATTCTACAGGATAAGCAAAAAAGGAGCCTGGTGAAACCAGAAAAAGTCCTGGTCTCGAAAATAATTTAGACTCTATCAAGGGCAGATGAGATTATCCCCTTTTCTTTTGGGAGAAGGGTATAAAACACCATCAAAGGGAAAGGAAATCTGGGGAGGAAACAGGACTTTGACTCCAGCCCCTGCTCTCCTGCTGACCCTGACATTCTGGCAATACCTTCTGCTGGGACAGAACTCTCCAAATTGATGTCGGAATCTGCTGCTTTCCTGTCACTTGTCCTGTCCATGGGTCTGTGTTTTATTGGTTGGTATTGCTCAAGACCAGGTTGGATGGGGCTTGGAGAAACAGGATAGCGGGAGGTGTCCCTGCCCATGGAAGAGGGTGACACTGGATGGGCTTTAGGGTCCCTTCCAACCCAAACCAGTGTGAGACTGAGATTCTGTGACTGGTCTACGCTCAAAACATGCCTGAAGTAGCTGCAAAAGGCTCTTCTTGCAGCCTATCCCGTATGGAATCTATCCTTCTGCCAGCACTGTAACTCGCACCACAGTCACAGAGGAGATTGAGCCACACTCCCCACCACGAGTGAGGCATCCTCACAGCATCCTCCTGCTCCATATGGCAGAGGAGGAATAACTGCAAAGGCTTCTGCTTTTGGCTTCTTCTCCAGAGAAGGTATGCAGCACAGACTGCTCCTTTGGAAAAGTCAGCAAGCACGGAATATGACAAGATGCTCCAACAATTCATAAAACCCCAGAAAGACACCTCTGTCACAGGCAAGCAGAGCAATATCTGTGCTCAAATAAAGCACTTATTATATAAAGATAATTTTTCATTCAATTGCTCCCAAGTGCCCAAACCCAGAAAAGACAGAAAGCGAAGGGACCTCAGGCAACCAAGAGTCCCTTGGTTTACCTTCGCCGTCACCACAGGGAAATCACTCCTGTAGTTTAGGAATGTAAAAATATTACATTTGGATGAAATAAATAGTCCTGACAGCACAAGACAAATCATGTTTGTTTGGCCCATGTAATCAGGACAATGAGAAATGAGCTATTTACGTTGATAATCTCAGGCTGTTATCAGTAAGATTAATCTGTCTGCAGAGGCATTCCCAGGCGACCCCAGGATCCTGTGCTATATTTATGCTACACTTTGAAGATTTATGAATTCAGAGAGTTAAGAAGAACATTGTGAACACTTTTAGATTCATTGGAATGAAAGAAGAGCACAAAAACTAAACTTAAGGATTTTGTTGCAAATTTGTTCCCTACAATCCAATGTTAACTCTGGGAATTTGGCTCAGATCTGTGAATAGAAGAAGCATTCCCTGGATCTTACTGCAATTTTCCATTCAGCAGCCTCCCCCCGAACTGCTGTTATTAGCATTCCCAGAAAAGCCTCCAGAGCAGAACCAGTCTCAAGAATGCATTTATCAGCAGATGCAATAATACCAAATTTATTGCCCTGAGGAGGCAGCTCTTGTAGATTATATATATATTTTTTGGACACTGACTTCTGAATTATTTGGTAATCACTTTATTTGTTGGCCTTACGAGACACAGAGAACGACTGCAACTGTTTACTGACTGTTTGCCTCCACTTTTCTTGTTGTCATTTCAAGACTTGGAGCATTTCCTCTGGGCTAATTGGCTAATGCTTGCTCAAACTGACTCCTGCTTTAAACCCCTTCCCAAACGAAGAGCTCAGGGCAGCTATTAGAGGAATGATGCTGTTGGTTTTCTTCTCTACAGGATTCTCATAAGATTTCTTGGTTCTTCTTGCCCCCCTTTTCTTCTCTTGCTGTTTCTGCACCGCAGAACACCCAGCTTTAGTGGGTGAGGTCAGCATGTGTCCAGATCACTGCTCCAGATGGAGAATTAAACTATTCAGTGAGTCCTGGAAAGCTGCACAATATTTCATTCCAGTCTCATTGGAACGAATGACAATAATGTTGAGATTTGAGTACTGTTAATGCAATGTTCTCACAGGAGCTACTGGTTGTCTCAGGACATTATGGAACACAACTGTGGCTACAGAATGCTCCACATTGACCAACAAAACCTGACAATACTTTTTACAACGTCTCATAGCTCCCCACAGGAGGTGTTCTTCACACAGGTGTCCCTCATTACTTTTTCTCCTATTTCTCTATGTCAGCAAATTCATGAGAGCAGAAAAACAAAAAAATCCCAGAATGCTCATCACCTTCTTTCCAATGTCCACAGAATCCCAGAATGGTTTGGGTTGGAAAGGACCTCAAAGCCCATCCTGTGCCACCCCCTGCCATGGGCAGGGACACCTTCCACTAGCCCAGGCTGCTCCAAGCCCCATCCAACCTGGCCTTGGACACTTGCAGGGATCCAGGGGCAGCCACAGCTTCTCTGGGCACCCTGTGCCAGGGCCTCCCCACCCTCCCAGGGAACAATTCCTTCCCAAAATCCCATCTATCCCTGCCCTCTGGCAGTGGGAAGCCATTCTCTGTGTTCTGTCACTACATACACAGGCGTTTATTTTGAGAGAGGGGTTCTTAACTTGCTCTTGGGGTTGATTTCTTTTCTTGGTAGTCATTTCTCCTCCAAAATTTTGGTCTGAGTCTTCACGTGGGCAAAAAGTAACCAAAAATAAAACTTCCCCACACTAGAGCTCATGTAGTCTGGGGCCTGCACTGGAAATACTACTATTGATAAATTCAGATGGGAAAATACAGAACAGAGTTTCCCAAGAAGGCCCAGTTCCTACAAACAATGAGTTTCATCGGGGTGGCCCTTTATCTAACACCACATTTCAGCATGATAAGAGATGTACTTCAGCCAGCATGGGAAGAGGAAGCGGGTGATCAGAATTTGGGGATATTTGCTCAAGAAACCCCCTTCTTTACCATTAATGAGTTCCTTTACAGCTTACCCCGAGTCTCCAACTGGCAATATGTACTAAGGAAACAATATTTAGAACCCTGCTGACAGAATAAAAATACATTGATAGAACATTTTCACTATAAATACACCCTCCTGTATGATGAGGTTATTTCTGCTTTGTGGGACCTTTAATTTATCTGCTCTAGGTGACAATTATCAAGCAGAAATCACAGCTATTATTCTTTTAATCTAATCAGCTGTGGTCTAGTTTACTTCCAGATGTATCCTATTGACTAAAAAAGAAAACTCTAATAATTCACAGTTTCTCTGGGATCAGTTTGTCATAATTTGATTAATTCCCTCCCCATCTTCTCCTTGCTTTCTAATGTTATAAATCAGCCTAATCAAATTATTGTCACTTTCTCCATACAGGCAGAAAAAAGACAGATTGTCTTTGCTGTCAGCAGTTGGCAGAAGTCTGAAATACGAAGTTTGTTAAAACTTGTGAACAAGCAAAAAGTACAGACTCCAAAAACTGCAGATTCCTTCCAGAGCTCCATAGACAGGGCATATATTAATCATTCATACAATTTCATCTCCTTCTTATCCTGTGTCTTACTTAAATGCAGGAGTTTTGAATCAAATTTATCATTGTAAATAACCAGAGCGTGGGGAAAAGAAGAGGAGATTTCTGCAAAAGCAGTGATTCATGAGGGAAACTTTGATTTTGCTTGATACGCCTTGTCTGAATCTCTGTTAAATTGCTCAGCCTGGAGGCTGTATTTCATTTTTGTTTGTTATCCAACGCTCACCTGGAACAGCCCATAGTGCTGCAGTGGAGGAAACATGGAATGCCAGTGTTCTCCCCCAAATAAAAGCCATATTTCTTTGGGAAATTATTCTCCTTGGAAGTGCCTTTGGCTCCCATAATATTCCATATGCAGTTTTTGCTAAGAATCACATCTTCCCTCATTTTATAACCTCAAGCTACTCTAGTGATTAATCTGGTTAATTTAAGTTTGGAGAACATGCTTAGGCTGAACTTTTGATTTTACTGACTTTTCTAAAAACTTTTCTAAAGAGCAAGTACAACTAATTAAGAATCTTCTTGCTGCCAATATTACATAATGAAACTAAATCACAAGATTATGTAGTAACTGGGAATAATCTGATTCTGAGAATGTAATGATTTATTTCCCCCAAAATGAGACAAGTACTAGGGAATAAGGGACGGAAACCTCACCTGGAGCAGTTTTCTAACTGAAGACTCATTTTTGAAAATGGCAAAATAAGATTGGAACAGGTTGTACAAATGAGAAGGAAAATAATTTAGTTTTATGTAAGTGTCATTATGTTTGGCTTAAAGCTCACAAAAAGCAAAAATGAGAGGAATTTCAATTAGGTCTATGATACCATTAAATGAAAAAAACAGACTGATGCAATGTTCCTGATGAAAGCTCAGGACTGATGTGAGGTGGGAAACTTTCTCACAGAATGAGGAGAAAGTCTGCGTACGTAGGGATAAAATGCTACAAACTCATACAAAACATGTTGATTCACTTACAAGAACATCTTTGCTTCTGTCCTTCCTCCAGCTGTGGTTCTTGCACTGGTATTTTACAGCTCTGGGCAGACATTAAGAAAACTGTCACACTTTCCAAGCCATTAGACTGTAAAACTTTTGTTCTCCCATTAAAGCAGTGGAAGATGAGCCTGGACCAGACTGTCCAGTACAACTGCTCTAGAAAGGGACAAATCCAGGTAAATAGAGTCGATCCAACACAGCTGCAGCATTAGGGAACCTTCTGTTCTGCCTAGTGACAAAGGGACCAGAAAGGTGGATTTAATCTCTTCTGGTTTTTGTGATGTCAGGTAAATTCACATTGTCAGTGCAGCACTGGAAAGCAAAAGGCTTTCCAAATGATCAACACTGATATTTTATCAACAGCTGCTTGGCCCCTTGTCCTCACCAGACACATCCTCTGGTGTGACTGGTGCAGAATTCCCAACCAATGAAAGTACTCACAGGTATTAGGAGTCTCCCTCTTTTCTTCTTGGAGAGAGAACAGAAAGCCTGAGTGAACTTCCCTTGCCAATTTTTCTGCCAACTCACTCCAGAGCTGTTTCTGTCTGGATTTCTCCATTGTGAAAGCTCGCGTCCCGAATTCCATGAAAAATAATTGTGTGAGGGATTCCAAAGGCTTGCGCACGTTGTGTAGCACCGTATTCATTTTGGAATTGCGCCATTCACAGATGTAAATGTTTCACACAAATGTTCTGGAAAAAGACCCCAATAACAGCAGAAAACACTGGAAAGTGAGCTGGGAAGATCAGGTGAAACTTAACACTGGGAGCTGAATTCTGTTCTCCGTGGCAAATATTTCCTCTATCACATTCTCCACAAATATATATTTTTACAAGCTTCTTTTGAAAAAAAAAAGAAAAACAAAAAAGAAAGAAAAAGAAAAATTGAATTAAAAATTAGCAGTGTGTAACAAGCTTTCTTGAGCACTGACACTTAGAAAGTCAAACCCATCTAGTCTAAGCCAGAGAAAAGGTGACCTAGACATGAAATGAAGGTCTACTCATGAAACAAGACTCAGGGTGCCTAATTAATGCTCCACAAAATCAAGGGAAGAACGGCAAAAAAGCCCCAATTATTACTAAAATAATGAAGCTTGGATAAAATGAGAAAGTTCCTTGATGTCAGCCCACAGAAAACAAGGGAGTACCAGGACTTACACTCCTTGAATGAGCTGAGACAGGTGATCGTTTCCAGCACATCAGTGAAAAGCAGTGGGAAACAGCTGCCTCATTTGCAGGCCTTTCAAATGTCAAGCAGCTTCATGACTTCAGTCAGAGATTTTCTCTTCTAATGGTCTTTGTTCTTCACGAGTGGGAGGTGCTGCTCCCAAACTTCTATCACCGAGGAAATTAGAGATGACTGTGACGGGAGGATTTGAAAGAACGACTTATCGGGCGGATTTCAGTCTCCAAACCCAAACTTCACTGGGTTCATTCACTCAGAAGACACTTCCTGGTAACAGCTAAATGTTAATTAAGATCAGGACTACAAGTGCAAAACCAGTAGCTTTCATCCGCCACTAAATCTAACCCAGCTTTGAGTACACGGTATTTTGCACGTAATGCTGAATTGTTGGTGAGATGAGAGGGAAATAAGAAAAGCAAGTGAAGAAAAAGAAAGCAATTGCTCACCTCCAAACAGCCCCTGAGCAATGGCAACACCCACCACCCTCCACCTACCCAGTTTTACTGCTGAGCATGATGTCGGAGGGGCTGGGTTGGTTGGGATCAGCTGTCCTGGCTGTGTCCCCTCCCAACTCCTTGTGCAACCCCAGCAACCTCGCTGGGAGGGTGAGGAGGAGTAGATGCTGTGTGAGCACAGATCAGCAGCAACTGAAACATCAGTGTGGTATCAGTGTGTTACCAGTGTGGTATCTGCACTGTTTTCAGCATTATTCACACCATTTTAGAACACAGCCCCCTGCAAGCTGCCGTGGAGAAAGTGAACTCCACCCCAGCTGAAAGAAGTACCTGGTCATCATCCTTGGGATCTTTGAGTCGGGAGGTCGAGGAGATCATGCTGGAATTCCCTCTGACATGAGGAGTGGGAATCACAGTGGCCTCAACTTCTTCCTTCTCCCGTCTTCCTCGTTTGTGTTCTTACTGACTGAGAACAGTCTCCCTGTTCCCATGCCACTTCCTCCCCTCCTGGGAAGCAGGATCCCATCTCCTCTAAATAATCCTGACATTTTATTACCTTTCTTTCTTGCTGTTTATCCTTTTAGGTGTTCAGGAGCATTCAGAGTATTTGTAATCACTTGTGCTCATATTTTCCTTACTAAAATGAATATACCACAGCCTGTTTTGAGCTGTTTCTGAAGATCCCTGTCCCTGGGATGGGGCATAGTCATAGAAGGATATGTCTGGCGATGTCCTCAACACAATTTCTTTAATTTATGTCAAAATTACAGAGTGGGGCCAAAGTTTTAAATCCTTTCTTGTTTCCCTCGTATGTACAGTGAGCAATTTTTTTTTGTCTGAGAAATACTCCCAAAACCTGTATCAGAGGTAAGACAAAAGTGCATGACAGCCCTAATAAGTTATTTGATGTATTATGTAGTCTCAGCCATGAAATCAGTTCTTCAGCTTTCCTCCCCTGCTACACTGTGTTATTTACCTGTTATAATTGAATCTACAACCTATTTTTAACTTGCCCTGAATGGCCTAGAGATTAAGCAGGACCTACTGGAACCTACAGCTCTGTGACCCAGAACACCAATAAAAAACCAACCAAATTAGGTGTATTGAAAATCGTGAAGGGATTTCCTCTTGCCTAAGAATTCTGAGGGTGATGACAATAACGTTTATTTCCCCAACATAAATAAACCTTAATTTTGTCTATTATAGCTGAAGATGAGCAAACAAAGCTATCGAACTGAAATTAAACCTTCTCCCTCTACTGTTATAAGGGAGATAACTGGGACATGAAGCAGGGAAGGATCTGTAATATACTCAAATGTCAAACCCAAAACAGTAAAAGAAGAAGAAACCTCCACCAGTTATTATGTTCCAGATTTTTCTCTCATTTACCCTTTTTGTCTCATTTACGCTCATTTAATGCACTCTACATGGAGACAAAGATTCCCTGCTCCCCATCTGCTCTGTTCTTCTGATTGGTTCCCTTTTTCACCCCCAGGAATTTAATTCCCACCAGGGGCTCACAAAGCACAACCTCACAAACATATTATCATCAAATGGAAAACTAAGCAAATGAATTCATGAGGGCCACAATACCTTGAATCCGTGGAGAAGTAAGAGATCTTTTTATAGTCGTAAAATGTTTCCCGTGTAGCTTCTTAAAGTAACAACGTTCTGAGAGAACAAATGAAATCGTGCGGTTGTCACATCCCCACGTTTAGCAGAACCTGAAGGATATTTAGATGATGCAGATGGTTTGAAAAGGGAATGTTTAAATTAGGTGCACATTTGAGACTTACATGGAATAAATATAAAATATCGGAGTTTGAAGAACATGGAAATACAAAAATTGTTGCAGACAGGAGAGCGGCTGCAGGGATGCTCAATGTATAATAGAAAATCAGGAACTGGTTTGGGTTGGAAGGGACCTTAAAGATTATTTTGTTCCACCCCCTGCCATGGGCAGGGACACCTTCCACTAGCCCAGGGTGCTCCAAGCCCCATTCAACCTGGCCTTGGACACTTGCAGGGATCCAGGGGCAGCCACAGCTTCCCTGGGCACCTGTGCCAGGGCCTCCCCACCCTCACAGGGAACAATTTACAGCACTGCAAACATGTTTTATCCACTTTTCTTAAAGCCTCTGTAAGAACTGCTGCAAGCTTTTGCTCCAGTAGGTAATATTTTCACTTCAGCCAACAGAGATCTGGGAAATGAAATAAAGCACCAATGTAGTTCATTCCTGAAATAGTCACAAAATTGTCGTATTTCTAACTTGACAGAAACTGCATTTTCCAGTCTGTAGACTGCTTCAATCTCTCAAAAAGTTTCTTCAATTTAGGAGAAACATTTGTGGCAAAGGAGTTCTCGGGAACTGCACATTTGAAGTAGTGATGAGTAATCTTCGACATTTGGACTCCGAGTTCTAAAAACTCCCTTTTCCTGAAGGGAGCCAGGAGTGGGGAAAGGACGGCTCAATGAAAATGTCAGAGGCTGTGTTCTCCTGGAGGCCTGTCTGAATGCTGACAAAGTCCTTTTCCAATTTCCTTTAAAATGGATTTGGGAAACGTTTATTAGTTCTTCCTGAAGTGCCTGTAATTACTTTGTCTGTGCTGCTCAGTCTAGGCCTGCAGGCTGCTTTGCACAGACATCTCTTGTCCTCCTGCGCCATGCACTCTGACAGGAGATAATAACTCTCCGATACAGAAAAAGTTCAGATGTAATTTGCGATCCTAATCCATGCAAAGTTGCCACATCTGATACTGAGCATTCCTTCAGATCAGATTTTACAGGGGTAGAAATGGATGTTCACTGTTAATACAGCTTTACTTACTTGTAGTTTTATTTATATCACAGAACTTGCCTGACCAGGCCTGAGCGCTGAGTGCCACGTTCAGGCCTTCCCTGGACACCTCCAGGGATGGGGACTTCAACACCTCCCTGGGCAGCCCCTGAAAATGTTTAACCACCCTTCCCATGGAGAAATTCCTCCTGGTGTCCAACCTGAACAGCTCAGGGCCGTTCCCTCTCATCCTGCCCCTGTTTCCTGGGAGCAGAGCCCGACCAAGCTCCAGAGCCCTTGAGGCTCAGGTTCTGGCAACCTTATAAACCCTGTGGAAGAGCTCCTAAAGCAAATATCACTCTTACTTCAGTAGTGTGGGTTCTATGGAGTATGGACACACTGGCTTTTGAAGCCATTCAGCCTGCTTTCTTTAAGTCTGGGAATGCACAAGAACTCTTTTTTAGAAAAATTCCAAGTCAGAAGATGCTCTCCAGAGGGTTATCTAGAGCAATA
This sequence comes from Ifrita kowaldi, assembly GCA_013398055.1. Taxonomy (NCBI): domain Eukaryota; kingdom Metazoa; phylum Chordata; class Aves; order Passeriformes; family Cinclosomatidae; genus Ifrita; species Ifrita kowaldi. Next base: position 93,116 of record VZRS01012080.1, on the reverse strand, counting down.
ACTGGAATTCGATCCACAGGATCAGATCAGAGCCAGCCTAACACCAAACACTCCAAATTCTGAGTGTCTATCACTGCTCTGCTGCTCAGATCTGTTCCTGATGCAGGGTTTAGAAGACAGACAGAGCTGTACATCCAAACTGGGGATTCATGTGGTGCAGAAATCAGCCTGAAATAAAACTACGCCCAAAGGTTCATGGGGGAGAAACCCCATCTGGCCTTGAGAAATTTTATCAGCATTTTTCCAGCCCTCCATGTTAAAATAACAGCCACAGGTCAAATTTCAGGAATAATCTCTTCAATGGGATCGATTTCCCCGATGATTTTGGGGTCTTCCATTTCTTTCCATGCCTATAGGAACTATGCAGAAAACCTTCTTTTTAGGAAAACACCTCATTTGTTGTCATTTATCAGCTTCATTCCAACTATTCACGTGTTTTAGAATTCTTTAAGCTCCTGATTTGCATCATTAACATCAGAAAAATCTCCATAAAATATTACATTATAATAAGTTCTCAGGCACAAAAAGGTATTACAAGAAATTTTCAACTTCAGGTCCTGGGCTCTGTTAATTTTCTGTCAGCAAATAAAACCATTTTCCGGTGGCAAATTTAATCAGCATTCCTGTAATATTCTTTTGAGCTGTCATTTAAATGTTTGTCACAAATTATCTCTGGGAAATGGCCCCGGAGATTGCAGAGCAGGTGTTTTTTCTGCTGGTATCTACAGACCAATATCCTGAGAGAATAACCCAGCACAGCTTCAAGTTTTAAGCTAAAGCTGATTTACTTTGTGAATTTATTTTGTGAATTTACTTTGTGGTTCCTTTTAGTATTATTCCTGATATAAAACTGGATATTCTTTCTGGACGCTGAGCATTAACTTATTTAAGAATATAATGAATGTCAGGATATTTAATCCTCTCGTGATTTTAATAAGTAACTCCAACTTTCAGTCAAAAATCCAACCTGCATTGATTAGAAAATATAGGAGTTTTCTAAAGTCAACACTGCTTGAAAATTGCTATTTCATTGTTCTGGATCTGTTCAATTGAGATAAATATGACAATGCATAGTCAAAAATCCAGCTTCAATTCTTCTTGACCACCTTAAAAAAAAAAAATTGCTGAAAGCACATAAAACTTTGCAATATTTTCATTTTTTATTCCACAATAACCCTGAGTTATCTTCTGGAATGAGACTTGAAAGCACAGTGCTGATAATGTTTCAGAAAGGAGACTTTCCCAGAATTATTAAATTGGAAACAAAAGCAGAAAGTATTTCAGCAGAGATCAGCTTTTCTGTGGTTTTAGAACATATTTCTACCTTGAAATACGTTCTACCTTAAGTGTTCATGAGCAGAAATGCAATGAAATAATACAATTTTTTTATTTTTTTCTAATTTTCTCATCATGCCTATTCCCAGCCTTTTGTCCATACCCGTCTAATTACTGAGGCAGTTTGACAGCTAAAGGAAAGGCAGATTATCAAGAGATCATTTAGCCTGTGAGACTGCAGGATAAATATGATAAGAGAGGATAAAAAGAAGTGAGACCTCAGAGAACGGATTTTATTGTCTTCTCTCAAGGCAGTCCCAGGAAAACTCTGGAAGCAGAGTTTACAAACCAGGCAACAGGACCAGCTGTTCCCTGGTTTGCCGTTTGGTTGGGAACTGATTTCTGCACAGCTCAGCCTAAGTACTTTAGAGAAGAAATGTTATTCTTTTTCATAAACCACTTCTTTTAAGAGGGCAATTTCCCACAGCCATAAAACTTACCTAAAATCGTCCATAAAAACTTTGAAAGACCTCAGTGATTGAAATTTATCTGTTTACTTGACTGCTGTGGCTTAAAAATCATTAAATCCATTACCTATCCCCCAAAGAAAGGTGTTGCAACGGAGCAGTTTGAATTTGAGGCTATTTTCTTTTAAACATCAAATATTTTAAATACTTTTGAGACTCCAGAAATGCACTGGTTCAAGGATGTCTCCAGCACCAGCATGTCCTGTCACTTCAGAATAATTAAAGAAAACATTGTTTAGGAAGGAAAGATCAAATGGACAGGTTATTGATGGACACCCCTGAGCTGATTTTTGAAAGTTTAGGAAATTGAGGAAGCTTTTTTTTTTTTTGCATAAAGATCAGTTCTGTATTCGAGAAAACATTAAAAGGAAGTGTTTTAGATCATCTAATTTTCAATCTGCATCTGGATTCTCCTTAAATTTATTTAATAACATTCTGTTTCATTAGGATTTTCCAGACTGATTTTTATTCCCTCTCAATTATCACATAAGAGACCAATTATAAACAGGCTTGTATGTCATAATCATTACATCTTTCTCATGGAGTGGTAGGAAATCACGTGGATTTTGAGTTTCCCAGAGGAATATATTGCTGTCAAACAGCAACTGACTGCAAGAACAAGAACCTAATCCCAATATTGGCAGAAGGGACAATGTGGACTTTTATTTCATCTAATTCCACATCCCTTTTTCCTGCTTTTGTCTGGTTCAGGTCAGGCATGTATTTAGACCAATCTCGTGCCAATTTCACTCAGATCAGGAGTGCTGAATCTGCCAGATTTAGGAGCATTTACAGTTTTCAAGTATTTACCAGGAGATGCCCTCAAAAATTTCCTGAATTATGGAAGTTGCAACTTTAGCAGCAGGACAAGAAGGTACCAAATACCTTTGTTTTCCATTTTTCATTTCAAATAGGTCTGGAAAAACACGTTCAACTATTATTGAAACTAAAAACCCACACGTACTGAAAAAAAAATGTAGAGAATTAGAGTTGTTGAGGAATTTAAACTGAGAGGTACCAATTTAAAAAGCCTGAGCAATTAAAAGGAATAATTTGACCAATATATTACAGTGTTTTAACGTGAATTTCCTGGGGACCATAGCAATTAATTAGCCTTGTTTCCCAGATTTCCAGAATATTTATCTGGAATTTTTAATGAACCAGCTGATACCGTCACAAATGGAATACATAAGGAAAAAGAGGACAGAGTCAAAGAATAACAAAGGTTGGAAAAGATTTTTAAGATTATCAAGTCCAACCATCAACCCAGCACCCTGTTCACCACTAAGCCATGTCCTCAAGTGCCACATCCCCATGGTTTTTGGGAACTTAAACAAATAATTCAATTCCAATTCTTGAAAAGACATCAGAATATTTTTTCCAAAGGTCCCATGATATTCCATGATTATGTTGAGACTGTGCCAGACTCATAGAGATGTACAAGAACCTTCTTTCAGTAGCAATCACACAAAAAGGTCTCTTAAAAACGCCCATTCCTTGGCTCAGAGCAGCCAAAGGAAACCTCTTGGTGCAGGAGGCTCTAAGAACATGCTCCATGTAGGAATTGTGCATGGATTTTCCTCCTGCACAGCAGATGATTTTTACAGGAATTTCTGCAGCTCTAAGTATGACACGGACACTTTCCTAATGCTTGTCCCCTTCCACACAGTCAGATTTTCAGCTTACAAAAAGTCCCTCAGGGAGAAAAAAAAAATATTATTTAAGAAAAAATAACATTAGGTGCAAAGTGAAAGTCAAAAATCAATAGAAAGTCCTAAATATAAGGAAAGGAAAATGATACAGGCGGGGAAAAAAAGCGCCTTCCTTTGATCAGAGAGGCCATTTAAAATAATATGGCCTGCAGTTATTTTTAATGACATTTAAAAGCATAAATGAGGCTTAGCATTACAGAAAGTAAAAGATTAGCACTGGACTAAGTCATGTATTTTCTTTAAGTTTGGGCATAAAATTGTTTGAAATGTCCGTGGCGTCGTTAGCATTTATAATATAGGGCAAGTTTTGCACTGCTGGTAAATGAAAATCAGAGGGGTTCCTGCCAGTTTTAAAATGAACAGTGCATTTCAGATTCTCACATTTCTATTTTTAAAGAAAACTGCCAAATTAATTTCATTTTCAAATATTACAGGAAGCTTGAAAATTAATTACAGAGACTAAAGTATTAAAAGAGACAATAATCAAGCCCAAATGAACTTTCAATGCTCGGCACATCACTTATTGTCTTTCTGCAATAATTAAAATAGAGCTCAAGAAAAAAATCTGTCCCAGCTTCATCTCAGACGGTTTCAAAATTGAGGGGTTTTTTTTGTATTTATTTATTTTACAGAAAATAGAAAATTGTTATTTCCAAGGCATTTAAAGGACAAATTCTTTTTAATCTGCTCCAAAAAAACCCCCAAATATGGACATGTAAGCAGTGCCAGGGTATGGAAAAACCCCGATCCTTGCTCTGGTCCCCACAAGACCATACAAACACTTTGTGACGTGGCCACGTGGCCACGGTGGGATTCTGGCAAAGGTTGGGCTTGATGGTCTTGGAGTTCTTTTCCAGCCTTAATGACTCTGTGATTCCATGAACAAACAAAAGTAGGAAATCGCAAAATACTCTTTTTGAAATAAACCAAGTTTGTAGCACCCAAGTTGTATTTTCCAAATTAGTCTTCATTTAGTCAAACCGTATTGGACAGAGGAAATTGTGGATCTGTGGATTATGTAAATGAGATTGGTGAACAAAAACATGCCATGAATCCTTAAAATGCTCACACTAACCAGTGGCAGACGTAAAAACTCTTCAGTGGAATTGGAAAAAGTACTTCAGCTCAAGTTTCTTTTTGGCTGAACTGGAAATCCCCTCAGAATTAGGGCAGGTGATCATTCCTCTGCTGTTCATAATTTCAGTCTCATTTCTTGCAACAAATTATTTATATGAGCATTTCCTGATTTAAAAACCCCAAATAAACAAAACTAGGGGACCTTCAGATATTTAGTATTCAGTTTCCTGTTATTTTTTTTTCCTTTCCTTAAAAGCAAAACCCTCACTTAGCCACAAACATCTCGACAAGTCCACACCAGGGGTAAGGCTGTAGCACAGAGAACTCAGTGGACTATTGCATTCAACTCATTCCTGAAACATTCCTCTCATTCATAATTTAACAATACAATCTCCTGGAATTTAGAGGAAAGATGAATATTCCCGACAAATGCCACGTGGTGTGAGTGTGGGAAGCTCCGTGCCACCTGGGGACACTGGAACAGGAGTTTTGGGAGTGATGTAAATGTCCAAAGCTTCCCCCATCCTCACAATTCCCACATTTAAATCAATTTAAATCTTTTCTTGGTTTCCTCTGTAGCCTACAAATGTTTCTTCAAAACATAAGGAGCCACCTTCTGATATTTGCTGGCTGCTTCCCAAAAGAAGTTCTGCTTCACTTGGCACTTTCTCTGTCTGTTCTAATGATTTTAAAGCCTACCTATATTTTAGAAAATTTATTCTAGCAGGCAAAATATGTTATTTCAATTCTTCCCAGACTCCAATAATGTTATATTAAAGCTGTTCAAGCAAATGGCAAATTCTCATTTTTAAAATAAGGGAAAACACAGCTTTTTATGAGTCTAACCCTATTTCACTGTTAGCTATGTATGAAAAAAGCAGAAAAAACCGTTTTAGAGATCATTGGTTTGTCTTCTCATCCCAGCGTGGCTCTTTTTGAGGTGTTTTCAAAAATACTGATGTAAGAGTCAAACAACTCAAGAGCTGAAAACATAAATCAGGGTAAAATCCTCATTTAAGGATCAACAAGACTTTTTAATTTACATAAAAGCATGTGATGTGAAAATGAAAAACAAAGTCTTGAAGTCAATGTGATGTGAAATGAAAGACAAAGTGAATTAAAATGTGATAAATTCCCACTTACATTACTCCAAATAAGGCTTTTTATTTTTCTTCCTTAGGAATTCTGTTGCTCTGCCAACGTGAGGAACATCTGTAGAGTCACAGTAAAGTTTAGCTTAGACAGGACCTCGAGGAGTCACCTGAGCCAACCCTGTAGGTCCAGTTCCATGAGATTGGTTTGTCCTATCTCATTAGTGCTTTTCCAGACTTTTTTTTTTTCTCCAAAGCTTGAATAAATTGGGATTGCTCAACACAGATGGATTACAAAAAAGAAAAAAAAAGAGAGAGAACTCTGGAATCTTCAAGCACATAAGTTTGTACAAAAAGGAGAGGAATGGTTTAGTGCGAATATGGGGATGATGGTGAACAAGGAGAGATTCTAAAAACTGGAGAGCTCTCTGTAAGCTAAACCTGGACCAATGATCACTACCTAAAAATAATTGCTTTGTGCATTCCCTTCTGGCCCAAGATCTGCTTCCCAAGTTTCATTTCACTCATTCTTTTCACACAGAAGTTTCACTAAAAAGTGACATCCTGAAATGCCTTTAGCATGGCAGGCCAGCACCAACACACCCACAGCAGGCAGGAAACTGCAGGTTATTGCAGCACTGATGCTTCAGCTGGAAAGGAAATTCCTGTAACCACTTAGGAATTGTTCTGAATAAAAGTCCAGTGCTACATTATCTAGAGCCACGAGTTTCTTGAAAAAAAAAGTGCCCATTCAGAAACATCCTTTTTTCCTGTCACTTCATATTAAGCCAGATGAAGGACTTGAACTGCGGATGTTTTCTACATTTCAGCACAGAGAGTTGATTTCTTTCTCAGTGCTAAGAAGTCAAACATCCAGGGTAAGGCCATGGAATTATCTGCACTGTCCCTGGCAGTACCCAGGTTGCAAATACAGGGTGTAATACAGAAGAGCAGCTGCCCTCTGAACTCATTCAAACTGGTGAATCCTGGCCATGACTGAATTTATGCAGAGCTCTGGGACATTATTTTTAAAATTAGCAGGAGGAGGTTTTTTAATTATTGTTTTCATCTGCAAATTATTTCTCTTCCTTATTACACCTTTCTTCAGCTAGAATAGGATTTAAAGAGATCAATTACTACTCTGACAGCTTTTGTCTGATGCTGTTACAGTCATAATAAAGCACTCTCAAAGTACACCCTGGATGTTCTCTGATTTAATTTGATGCAAACATTTTCCCTCAAAAGAACTGACAAATATCTGTTTTCTCTCAGAGTTTTAGAGCTCAGTGTCCAGAGAGCCTGCAGGGTCTTTGCTGCCTTCAACGTGTTGCTCCTCAGGGGACAAGGAATTATAGGTGGCTGTCCCTTGGGAATCCAAGTTTTGTACATAATCATGCTGTAAGACCAAATTACTAATACAGCAGGCAGGAAACTAATTGTAACATTAAATTGCTAATTGTCAAGTGTTTAAAGCAGGATGAGGTTCATCTCCCCTTGATGTCCAAAGTCAAATTTACTTCTTCCTCAAATCTTCCTTCTACTTTGACCTAAATTAACTGGCTCAGTTGGCTAAGCAAAATTCAGAATTAAGCTGCATTTAAATTTCATTGTGCAGTAACCTTCTAAATCTGAGTGAAAACTTGTTTTCTATATAGGCATAATGTACATGGGATTAGATTTGAGCCATCTGTCCCAGCACTCCAGAGTTTGACATCGGTGTTCTGAAAATGGATTCTGCCTTGAATGTAAAGACCCTGGAAAGAAGGAAGGCTGAGGGAAAGTTTTCAATATGATTTGGAAGCTCTTCTGTAGTGGGACACAGAGGGAAGCCACCAGATGTTTGGCTGTTCTTGTGGCAGGCCATAAAATGAGCAGGTGTTGAGAGCAGGAAGAAAAGCCAGGAACTCGAAATTAATTCTGCACCGTTTTGTTCCCAGGGGCACCTGCAATTAAGTAAAAGGTGGCACCACCATCCACCCAAGAAAAAGCAGAGCTGCAACCCATTCTGTTTACTTGTAATGCTTGTGCAAACAAAAAGCTTGCGGGGAACATTCAAGAGTAGAGCCCTTGCAGAGGAATGTTCAGCTTTGGGAGTCTGGTTACAACCCTGCCAAAATTTGAGGTGATTTTCCACCAGTCTCTTTTTCAAAGGTTCTACAAATCCCTTTCAGAGAACTTCACCCTAAGGCTTTGTTTTCTAATAATCAGTATTTAACATACAGAATCCTTCTGTCTCAAGAAGTGTGTTCTAAACAACATCCTCTCAGGGTAAACACAACTGTCACCAGAAATTCTTCTCTCAAATTACCCAGCCAAAAAGCTTTTAATTTTAAATGCCAAAGATTGCAAGGAAAACCTGAGCATTTTCTAAAGTAATTAATCTATTGGGTATAGTTTATTCTTCAGGATCAGATAAATCTCCTGCCAAATACAGAAAATAACCTCCCTAGTGTATGTCTGCTTTTATTCCAGGATCAGAGTTGTTTCTACACAGAATAATTATTCCTGCCAGTTAATTAGGAATAGGTTCTACACCACACAACTGTATGAAGCTAAAGTAAAGCTAGAGCTGGTTTCAGCCCTAGATGTGTTTGAAGCAAAAGAAGTCAGGAAACTGGAAGACTAAACAGAAGATCTTCGGCCTAAAATTGTAAAGAAGAGAAGTTCCCCTGCAAGTGGCACTAGAAAAAGACAAAGATTAAGCTGAGGCAACATTCCAGCTGCCTTCCTAGGAATATCCACTGCCAGGTAATCCAGGTGGGGCTGGGCTGGGCTGGGCTGAACTGCTGATAAGACCCCTGGAAAATAATTATCATTAAGCAAAAGTAAGGAAAGAAATTCTTCTAAATACTTCTTTTTTTTAATAGATTCACACAAGAACTTAAGTGTATACTATTGAGGGTGAAACTGCTGCTCATCCAGCACATCAGGATAAAGGGGAACGATCAATTTAAATGGAAGAGTAAGTGTGAAAACGCCGGTATTTGACAGTGATTGTGGCTGCAGGAAAGGTGGAGAGAAGTCTAAGTCGATCTAACGTATTTCTCTACTCAGAAAGCTTTCAGGTGTGTCTGTGATGCTCTTTTTCCCTGAATGGCAGATAAATGTATCCTGGGAGTGCTCCAGGCCAGGTTGGATGGGGCTTGGAGCAACCTGGTCCATAGGAAGATGTCCCTGCCCATGGCAGGGGGTGGGACTGGATGAGATTTAGGATCCCTTCCAGCCCAAACCATTCTATGATTTTACTAAAAACTACCAAAACTTATTTTTCTTTCTTTTACAAAATGATTTTGAAAAATAACTGACTGATAGCTAAAATTTATAAAAGTTAAATCTTAAAATTAAAAGATCAACCCTACAACACCTTTCTGGCCGTCTCTTCCTTCATAAGACCTTCTGGTTCGAGCAGCACAGTCCTGGAGCATGAAACAATTCACTGGATTCAGTCACAGGAAATTCAGTGGCATTGAACCCAGAAACAGCTCCCTGCAGTCAAAAAGCTGATGGAGTCTCACTAAACACAGAGAATTTCTCTGTCCATCTTGTCCATCAAGTTCTGCACAGCACCAGAAGCACAGATTCTACCCAAGTATTTCAATATCTGCTCACTCAGCTCAGCACACCGCTGCATTTTCCAGAGTCCTTTACCACAAAGCAGGACAAAAAGTCCCAAGGAAAGAAAAATGCCAGCAAGGATATAAACGTTCAATTTATGGACAGCCAAAGTAATACCTTAGACACAACCTGCCAGAAATAATTAGGATATTGGTTTTAATAACAAGGAGTAAGGACAACAGTAGATTTATCTTATCTGTTAAAACAGGGTCCACTGTAAATCCATCAGGGGGTTCAATCAGACAATGAGATGCTCTGGGAAGTCTCCTGAGCTCTGCTCTGCCTTGTATAAAGCACATTTCAGTAATTGTTTCCAGTGCCCTTTGTACTGCCTAAATGAATGATGAATAGTTATTAAAAGCACGGCTCAGAAGGGTTATTTATGCGACATATTTCACAAAATGCATGTTTAATTAAAAATCAGCAGTGCAATTATGAGCATCATAAAGGAAATAACAAAAGCAATATTAAACTGTTAATTAGGAGTTTTTTCTCTTCGAAATGAAGTCAAGGCACTCCATGTGCATACATAAAATCCCTTATTGAAGGTATTTTACTTACTTCTGTTGGTATTAGCAAAAATATTAATCAAAATGTGGAAAAAAAGCAGCTTTCACTGAATGGCCCTTTTGGGATTAAAGACTTTTAGTCAAAGAAACAGCTGATTTCCCTCTAATTTGATTTCATTTCTGATACCTGCTCTTTCCAGGTAGCAGGTAATCTTAGAATCAAGGAATCACTGGATGCTTTGGATCTGAAGGCCCCTTAAAGCCCATCCAGTGCCACCCCCTGCCTGTTCCAGGGACACCTTCCACTAGCCCAGGTGGTTCCAAGCCCCGTCCAGCCTGGCCTTGGACACTTCCAGGGATCCAGAGGCAGCCACAGCTTCTCTGGGCACCCTGTGCCAGGGCCTCACCACCCTCACAGGGAACAATTCCTTCCAAGTATCCCACCTCATCCTACCCTTCTTTGGTCTGAAGGCAATGCAATTGTAATGCAAGCCGTGACGTGGCTTCTGGAAACATTGGAAAAATTGAAATGGTGACTTCCCATATTTATTTCTCTGTGGTGAAATCAGTCATCATGTCTCCTTGTGAGCTAGAAAAATCCTTCTGAAATAGCTTTCCATATAATCAATATTTCTCAGGTTCGTTGGCCCCCAAAAGCAAATCAAGGAGTAATAAAAATGGATTTCAAAATTGGAAGATCCAGATAAATGCACCATAACTGATGAAACAACAATTTTGATATCCAGTTGTCCTTTCTGGCCACAGAAGAACACAACTCATTAGGTGGTTGGAGCTCACAAACTCCCCCGCTTCTAGTTATGATGAGAACTGGGAGTTTTTGTGTCATCACATATCTTTAAACCACTTACTTTATATATGCTGTGCTTCTTCACCCGCCACGATGATTCTGCAACCTAAACATTAAAAAGGAAAACAAGAAACGCCCTTATTTTTGCAATCAGGTTAAACATTCCTCATGAAGACACACCTGTTCAAGTATTCATTCGGAGCTGATAAGATTCATGCATTTTTGAAGAGCCATTTTCTGCACCAGTCACCAGCAATGTCACACTGTCAACGCAGCAGTGATATTCCTACACAAAACACACGTTAATCATCACAAAGAATGGATTTCTGCAGCTAAAAACACAAACAAGAGTCTACAGGAATCTACCACCAGGCTGCAGGCTGATGCTACCCAAGTCACAGAAAAAATATATTAAAGCTACTGGAAAAGCAATGTTGGCTGAAGCTAGGCCTGGTCAGGTGATGACAGTGGCTCCACGTGAGGGAGTTTTTGATTCCCATTAACAGGCCTGTGGATTAAAGCCACAATAAATAACTGGCAGTGCTTTAATAAGAAGTTAAAACTTCTTATTAAAGAGATTGGTATCAGCTACAGGTCACCGTGAAGGGAGGGTTTACATCTACCACGCCAGGTTTAAACTTTAAAAACCTCGACCAAACATTTATTAGTTCATTAATTAACACCACAGTTCATGCTAACATTGAGTTCTTAATGATCATCAACACAAACACAGAAATGTCCATTTTAAACACTCAAATTCTTCCTCAGTCACACGTTTCCAGCACTATTAATGTTGTGTAATTAGCACTGATGTCTACTCTCTTTGTTGGGTCTTGGTTGTGGCCATGAAGGTGATCAGAGATGTTGGAAGAGAAATGGGTTGTGTTGTCTTTCACTCCATCCCTCCCCATTTATGCTGATTTTCCCTCTCTCCAGAGGAGCTCTTGCCTCTGGATATTTTTTACCTCAGGTTTGGTTCTCTAAGCCATCGCTGTCACCCATGAAATCCTGCTCTGCCACCCCCAGCACTTCGTGTGCCTTGTCCTTTACCTTCCAACTTTTTATCATTCAGATGAAGCTGGCCCTTCCTTTTGTTCACTCCGAGGGGTTTTTACCTGGGAAATTCCTCAGGGTTTATGGAAAGGCTTTTTAAGGGATTAAGGTTAAGGTTACAGCTTTGGACAGAACAAGAGCAAGAGGAAGACCAGAGCTCCAGTCAGGCTTACCCAGATTCATTGCCACGGAGATTGAAGCAGGAAGAGTCATCCTCACAGAATTTCTTTCTCTGGTCAATGATTTGGGGTCTAATCCGAGCAGTAAAGTGAAGTTTGTGAACAGGAAATAAATCTCCAGACCCACCAGAGCTGGTCTTTACAGGTGTTGCAAAAGGAAGGTCAGGCTGTGAATTCTCCCAAGAATTTTTACATCTGGACAACAGCTGAGGAGTCTTGTCCTTCGTGTGGTAAGAGTTTTAAAGCTTAGGTAAGGGGTTGTTTTGAGAGCAAGAAAAATGCAGAGCTCAAGTCACACCAGGACTGTTCAGGACTGCCAGAGGCAGATAGAAACAGAAACAGAACCTCCCCTGAGAAATATTTCATCCAGGCTGTGGCTGAGATCTCTGGCAAAGGCTTAGGCAAGAGGTGGTGTGAGGCTTAAGGATGGGTTTATGGATCAGCTCGAGGGGAAAAAGCCCTTAAGCTTCAGATGAAGCAGGATTGGAAGAAGAAAACCAGGGAAGTTGTAAACTGCAAAAAGAATGTTCCCTGAGAAATTACTCCTCTGGGCAATGACTTGAGAGCTTTGTCTAAAGCTCAGCTGAGTATCAGGGTCAAGTGGAAAGAAAAGCCTTGAACTCCAGTCCCAGTGTCTCTGCTGGAGGGAACCTGGCAAGATCCCTTCCCATTTCTTCTTCCAAAGTAGGCAACAATAACAAAATTGTGCATGCCAAGCTCATTCTTCTCAAAGTAAAGGATTCCCTTCTCTGGCTGAAATTGCCAGTCCTGATGAACTAAGGCAGGAAGACTCTCCCTGAAATGAACTTTGCCAAATATAATGACAGAACACATTTAAAATCTGAGGCACAAGGAAGGATCCAGGCTCCTGTACCACGGGATAAAAGAATAACATGCTTGTGAGATGGACAGCAGCAGTTCTGCACTCTTCACTGTGTTCCTCTGCTACACATCAATATTTGGAAGTAATACATTCAACTAATCTTTTTTAAAAGAATGTACAGAAAGCTTCAGCAGAACTTCAGGCTATGAAATATATATAGTACATACAAAAAAAAAAAAGGCATCTAAGTGCCTCTGCCCATCTGCCATGAAGTTTGCCTCTGTTTTTTTACCCAAGGGGTACAGCTACCTGTGCTACAGTGACTGGAAAATGAGGGGAAACTTATTCCCTCTGGAAAGAAAGAGGCTTGGCAGCGACTGCAATTTTGCAGGTTGAATTAGTCACAGTCTGTCTATATTTGCAAAAGTTTCTTTCTTAACAAGAAACTTTCTGCCTTTCCAATAAATGATACATTTGAGAGATTCTTCTGCTAATAACTGCATCTTTCACATTTGGGAGAAAATGGCACAATTATTTGGTAACTGAAGGTAATTTACTTTGTAATTTAGTTATTTTCCCTTGTGATTCAAACTGTATAATAGTTCCTATAACGAATCAGATTCATAAATACTGCGCAAATACATCTGCAATGAGTCTTACTCTTAATGTGTAAATAAGGGCGGTAGAAAAACAGAGAGATTACCTGACTTGCTTAAGGACATGAAAATAGTAAAGGTTGTGGTGGGAAAGTAACTGATGAATCCCAAGTCAGGCTGATTCATTGGGCTACATTGTTGTTTTCCAAAAAAATAAAATTTTTCTGCCTCCAAAGAAGGATCAAAAACAAGGCTTCAGTGATGGACATCAAAAATATTTACAAGTGGACAACAATTAGAGAGTCCAGATGATTTTTTATTCCACTGTGTTTAATTAAGGAGCAAGAGAACTGTTGTTAGACAGCTTAGGAAAAAATCATCTTTGGATCAAGAAGTCCTAAATCAAGAGTCCTTGCAGACATCCAAGCAATCCTTGCAAACCCATACATATTTTTCCCTACTGTGAACCTGAGACATGAGAGATATCCAAATTTCAACTCATGTATTAGAGGTTGTTCTAAGTCTGACACACCTTGCAGCAAATATTTCTTTCTCAGTATTTTGGAACAAATATTTTGGGTTGAAACTCTGCCCTACATCTCTCTGTCCTGGATGCCCACTGAAAGAAAAAGATTGTCAGAAGAAGCTGTTTCTCCAAGTGCTGCAAATTGGGGTGAGTTAGTGAACAGGGTTCTAACTTTTTCTGTTTTTATCATCCCTGACATATTCAAAAATGAGCTCCTTGAGGAAGAATATGGTCAGCTTGAGTAAAAACCACTGTTTCTTTGTTGCAGTAACCATTATTATTTTAATTAAAGCAGAATTTGCATTAAAGTTCATATTTCAACACCCAGTTGAACCCTCTGATCAACATTTTGTGTCTCGTACAAACACAAACCCTCTCCCCCAGCATTTTGCCCATGTGCTGCTCACTCACCTGTGAACAGAAGTCCTGATATGCTCCTTCCAAGGTTAATCATGACTTATGGACCATGGTACAGGTACAGGAAAATGATGGGAGCCAGTGTTTTCTGAGCAGTCCCTTTAGGCAATTTCAGTTTGAATTTGCAGCTTTAAGAATTATGCTATTTTTATGATGTTTTATGCCTTTGACATGTCATGGTTTACATCTTACTTTATGATGTTATTATGTCTTTGGCATGGAAGAAGTTACAAAGCAGTGGTAGAGCTGAGGATTTCCTTTCACTCTGTGTAATTGTTCGGGAAGATTTTACTAATGCAACTCAAAACAAGGCTCCACTTTGGTCTCTAATGTTTGCAGAGCACCAGCTACGTGTGGCTTATGTAACAGCTGGTACTGCTTTGGAGAGACACCATGGAAACCTATTTTAATTCTCTTTTTCTCTCAAAATTTCACTGACTTGGCAACACTTTTTCCTTTCTGTCCACACCCTTTAGAATCACAGAATTATTAATCATTAAGGTTGGAAAAGACCTCTGAGATCACCAAGTTCAGCCAGCACCACGTTCCCCATTAAGTCACGTCCCCAGGTGCCACATCCCCAGGTTTTTGGAGCACATTCCAGGGTTGGTGACTTCCCTGGGCAGCCCTTTCCAATGAATGGCAGAAGAGAGCCTTTGTGATATAGTTCCTGGCTTATGCAGGCACCATGAGCTGCTCAAATCCTCAAGAGGGCCCCAGGTAGAGATTAACAGCTGGGATCTGCAAAGTTTTCCTGTATTAAGTGGACTCCAGAGTCCTGCAGGCCAGTGTAAGTTTATATGGTGTGTCCAGCACAGGAAGGACCTGGAGCTGCTGGAGAGAGTCCAGGGGAGGCACCAGGATGATCAGAGGGATGGAGCAGCTCTGCTGGGAGGAAAGGCTGGGAGAGCTGCGATTGTACAGCCTGGAGAGGAGAAGCTTTTGGGGTGACCTCACTGTGGCCTTGCAGTGCCTGAAAGAGCCAACAGGGAATATGGAGAGAGACAATTTACAAGGGATGGAGGGACAGGACACAGGGAATGGCTTCCCACTGCCAGAGGGCAGGGATGGATGGGATATTGGGAAGGAATAGTTCCCTGGGAGGGTGGGGAGGCCCTGGCACAGGGTGCCCAGAGAAGCTGTGGCTGCCCCTGGATCCCTGGAAGTGTCCAAGGCCAGGTTGGATGGGGCTTGGAGCAGCCTGGTCTGCTGGAAGGTGTCCCTGCCCATGGCGGGGGGTGGGACTGGGTGAAATTTAAGGTCCCTCCCAACCCAGGCCATCCCATGATTCTTTTTCTGGAAGGATGAGGATGTGCTACTTGTGCTGCGCTGCTATTCCCAGTTACAGGTCTGACACTCGAACCAGGAGTTTCTTATTGAGTTATTCGGCTGTGATAGAGTCAAAACTCGGAGACCAGAAAGAACAAAACTCTCTGGAAGATGAGTGGCAAGAAGAAACCGACGCAGATTATGGAAGATATTCTGGCTAATAAAACAGTTTAATAGTCTACTACTGCGCCTTTAACTCCACATTTTGGCGGCTGATTATTTGCTGGCGACTGATTTCTAGGTGAGTTTGCCATTTGCAGAACTAAGGGTGTGCAAGTGTCCCTTGCAGGGCCCTGCACTGCGGGCCCACAGGCTGATTCAAGAACATTTCAGTAAAACAAGCTCTGATGTAGCTGTGCTGCACAGCAGTAACCGTGCTCTCAGCGTGCCCTAAGTCAAACAAACTGCTCTGGAGGCATCACAGAGGGGACAGTATTTTGAGAGATCAGCTACGGGGAAAGAACGATTTCAATAGAATCCAGTTTTTGTTCCCTGCCTGGACTTCCTGCCATCTCATAATTTCCCATCTAATAAAGACAAAATGACTTCCTAAGGGTTGAACCAGGAAACTGTCGTGTAGGTATCTTAATTTTATGGCAATGGCATTAAAAGAGAAATTACAAGTGAGAATCTAGCATTTAAGCAGGTGTTTTAAGGGGCTAAGTGGTGCATTTCCTTTCTAATTTAACAATGTGCTGCAGCAGAACCATAATTTGAAACTTTGTAGTAAGATTGGTCCTAAGCTGGAATTATGTGTAGTCCTGAGAACAACTGTTGGCACAATATTAGATTTAAAAGAAGCATATAGATTACAAAAAAAAAAAAGTATATAAATATGGAGAGAATAATATTTTCCTATGTAAAGTAATTATTTACCCTGTGTGATGAATACCTACATAAACATAAAATCACAGAATGCTTTGGGTTGGAAGAGACCTTAAAACTCCTCCTGTCCCACCCCCTGCCAAGGGCAGGGACACCTTGCACTGCCCCAGGTTGCTCCAAGCCCATCCCATTGGAATACAGAGATACACATTAAAATACACAGATCTATAGCTCACCTGAGCATTCAGACACCAATTCAATGAGATCCCAGAGGATGTGTTTTTCTCCATTTCCTTCATCTTACAACAAAAGTTATCCACCTGCAAAACTCCCCCTAGAATGAAGATGTCGATGCTCCATGAAATCCATTTTCTATTCCGCAGGAGGCTGTTTATAATTCTTTTCTTTATAATCAGCTAATCATATCCCAAATCTGTTACCTCACAAAGAATCTCCGAGCCCATTAGAGAAGATAATTCAGGAACAGACAGGAATAATCAATAGGATGTTCAAGTATTCCTTCTTTTGTTTGCCAGACAGTATTGTTATGGAAATTATTCTGAAAACAGCAGCCAGGCTGAGGAGATCTCTGTTCTAATCACAGTAATTTGTCACATCAAAAAAGGCTCCTGAGTGGTGTTAGAGGGTGCCAAACCCAGCAGTTCCAGGGAGACACAATCCTGCTGGGAGTCCCAGTTCCCAGTTCAGCTGAACTCCTGCTCCCAGCAGGCTCCCACACCTATCCCCAGGATAAATGTGGGCATGACCAGACACACAGGTCCCTTCAGGCAGAAAGGGGTGCCTTTATCAGCCCCATTCACCACCCAAATTTTAGCCACCTTCACCACTGATCCAGCAGCAGTTTATCCTCCCAAACACCCTCCAAAATCTTGTTCAGGATTCCCTGTTCCTGATGGATCTACAGCACTGGTTGTCCATGCTCCCACTCCAGCTGCTGGCTTTCAGACTTGTTGGCTGATTCAGCCTGAGGTTTTCCAGCTTACCCCAGCTCACTCCCCACAGCCACCCAGACAGCAGAGAGAGGGATGAGTGAGGATTTAGGTTAGGATACAGGATATAGGACTTAGTAAGAGAAGCATGTTCTCCTGCAAACTCCCCACCCTCAGATCATCTCTTGGAACCCCTCACCCCTCTCTTTTCCCACCTTTGGTCCTGCCAAACCACCTTGATCCCTCCCTTTTCCCACCTTTGGTCCATTTTCTGAGAATACCAGAATCCCAGACTGGTTTGTGTCAGATGGGGCCTTACAGCTTCTCCAGTCCCACCCCCAGCTATGGGTAGGGACACCTTCCACTAGCCCAGGTTGCTCCAAGCCCCATCCAACCTGGCCTTGGACACTTCCAGGGATCCAGGGGCAGCCAAATAGCCCATACAAAGTCCCACCCACCTCCACAACCTCACAGTGACTTTTACACACTCCCCAAACATTCTTCCCTTGCACCTCAGACATCCCACGAGAAGCCCCAGGACCTGGAGCTGACACCTCACTTCAGATTTCAGATCTCCTGTCTCTTCTGGGAGGAACCCTTCTCCTTGGATGGGCTAATCCAGCCCTTTCCTGGAAGTGGGTCACTTGGGGATAGCTGGTTTTCACTGGGTCCCAGCATTCCCCCACTCATTCTTGCCCCTCTGATACTCCTGGTCTCCAATCCCAGCCCACCCCGAGTGCCCCTTGACCTAAGACAGGCTGGTCTCTCTCTTTAATCTTGAGGGCTTTTTAAAGAAATCTCTGCTGCGTTCATTCAGCAAAGAGCAGTTGATACCTTCAAACAGAGCTTGGCTTCTCTCAGTCCTGGGCAGAGCCAGAGCCCAGGGCAGCAGAGAATTCCAGCAGCCCAAATCTGAGAATCAGCTGGTGTTTTGTCATCAAGCCAACATGGAAGATGAAACACTGGGAACGAAGTTAAATTGGCTTTATACATTATGGGACCAATCCCTGTCATCTGTAAAGAAATATAGAATCTTCCGTATCAAGAGAAATTAAGGGAGAATAATTGGATGTCTCAAATGTGGACAAAAGTTACAGTGTTTTATCTCAAAACCTACAATGGTGAAAAATGCGACAACCCTCCTCACAAAAATAACTTTCAAAAAATAATGTACAGCTCACAATAATTTTCCTTATTTAATAGTCAGATTTCTAACACGCTAATTGTTTTTTGTTGTGAATAATAGAAATAGTTAGACAAGAACATTTATAAAACTCCAAAGAACTATTTTTGTCTCAAGTTTGAACTCTATTAGCCTTCCCTGATAAATTAGCACAGGAGATTATTTTTTAAATGAATCTCTAATTAGACTTCATTAATGGCAATGTTATCTCCTGCAAATTCCTTTCTTTCATTAAGGAGATGTTTCCTACTTTTCATATGAAATATTCAAACCAATTATTTTAAGACGAACGCAACTTTAAAATTACACAGCCTGAAGATGGATGGTATTTTCAAAGACAGAGGAAGAACTGGGCTTGTACTTTCATTAACGAATGACCTGGCTGATTGTTTAGGCTTTAGCAATAGTCTCTTTATCTCATTTAATATCTAGGTGTCCCTTGATTCTGTGGCTTTAATAAGGAGAGAGGTTACGGGTGGTGGAAGGTTTGACAGAGTCTCTCTCCTTGAAACCTCCAGTAACCAATGGCAAGACCAAAACTGAGCAGTATTTTTTATTTATTTCTTTATTTAGTAAAAGAGATGGAGTGAGAGGGATAAGAAGAAAGAGAGGTATTGATGTTCTTTGTTTCCTGGTAATAATTCTCATGGAGATTGGAGCAAATCTAATAGATACTTTCCTTAGAAAAGCACATTTCTTCGATTTGTTTTTCAGTCTGCAAATGCAACCAGATTTTCTATAATCTATCAAAATGATCTGAGAAAAATGCTGTTATTATGTGAAGGAATAAAGGTAGAGAGACAAAGGATTCACTGCTGAATTCACAATGCACATGAATGCAAAAGCACAGAATACTCTTTATTTTAGCTAACTCTGAATACCCTTGTTTGTACAGGAGTCTGTTCCCTTCCTTCTGACATAAAAGAAAGTGCTGGTCAACTGCCAATTCTGGCACAGATTATTCTTTAAAGAAGATGTTATAGATAAAGGAGTAAAAATCTCTTTTGATTTTAGCTTCAGCCAGTCCTAGGTTTTGCCATGTTATTATTTTTGGTTTGTCCTGTTGAATTTGTTCTCTAATTCTATCTTTTGATAAGTAAATTCTTTTCTTTCCACTTGTGTTTCTGAGGCCTCTTTTTTATGTTGCTTTATGCAATACTGAACCTAAGTCAGATGGTGCTCAGTACCAGAAGTTTAGGAAAAAAAATTAATAATACAACAAGATAAAAATCCGGGGATAACTAGGATTCCAACCAGGACTAGGTCATTCATCTGTCAAAAAGATACTTCTTTCTGTCAATGAACTAATTTTGGAAGTATGAATTCTTTTGTTCTCTCCAGCCCCAGTTGATGGGGAGTCTTGGGAAATGGTGACGGAAATATGCCAACAAAGAGAGGAAGGGAGACTGAAACACCTGGAAGAGGATTTGTCTTTAACCAGACCCCTACTTAGAAATAAGCTGTCCTTCAGTGCTCCACAGGCCTCAGAAATCCTTTTCAGAACGTCAGTTTTCCTTTATTTCTCCCATTACTGGTTTATAATTCTGGTTTTCCTCCAAGAATTTATTCAAAGGATTAGTCCAATTTATTTGTAGGTAATTCTGGTGCCACTCAGTTTGGGAAGAAGAGCTTATTTTTCAGTAAAATTCTCAGTTCCGGCCATTATTTACCCCCAAGGGTTGGTATTTCTAGAACCTTCACAGATGAAGCTTTTTTGAGCTAGAATTACATGGCATTATATAGAAATGGCATCCAGGTGTGCTAAATTCTAGAACTTCTTTTGTGAGACAACATTTACTACGTGGTAAAAATCTATTAATTTTTTACTCTAGCATTGGCTGAAATAGGGTGGAATAGGGGAGGGATTTTATTAAAAGATGGATTATCATCTGGTAATAACACTGTTGGTTTTGAGCGAGCTTCTCTCTTTTTTAGTTGACCGTGGGTTTGGACACAAAGCATTTAATTCTCTATTGCAGGGTTTATTCAGATGAGTTTAAAAAAATACTTTGCTATGATATGTTTACAAACTGGAAGAAATAACAAACTGAGAGGAGGGCATGGAAGAAAAACGCTCTCTAGAAAGCAAATATCATCCTCTTGGCATCAGACAGAGATTTGGACACCAGCTTCTTGAACAGATTTTAAAGAAGCGCCAAGAAACAACATTTCACATTCTTTGGCTGAACCAGGGGAATAAACTGGACACATCAGCACCAGATTAAGTCTGTGGGTTCTGTTCTCCTGCTGCCTGACCTGGAACTCCTCATTTTATCAGTTGCTATAAGTTGGTTATAAAAATAGCCACACTGGATCAAAATCAAAGTCTTTTCTCCTCTCGGACCTTGTGTTCCACGTGACCAAACTGATACGAGAGGAAGCTATGGGATAAGTGTGAGCCCCAGGGGATTCCTGAGCCAGAAGAGGACTGTGTAAAGCTCCATGGAAAGGCAGTGTCTGCTCCTTTAAGGGCCAAAAACCTTCTTCAATGCACAAGGGACACTAAGAAAAGGAAGAAGCCACCAATAAAACACACCAGGGACACAAACATGACACGAGTGACAGGGAGGCAGAACAATCTTGGCGAATCTCGCTAAGTGAGGAGGATGGGAGGAGGCTTATTCCAGTGAGTTTATCTGATCCGAGACACTGCCACCTGGGAAACAGGAACAGAGGGATGAACCTGACAGAGCAAGCTTGGAGACAACACCCAGATTTCATCAGTCCCACTGAGGGGCCGTTGAGGTGTCACAGTCAGTGTCCTCTGGGGGGATGTGCTTCTGTCTGTGGGGTCAAACCTGGCAAGTGGAACTGTGTCCCTCAGCCTGCCCCCACACCACTCACCCTCCTTTTCAGTTTCTTTATGGGTGTGCTGAAAACCACAGGTACCATTAGCCATCACCTTGAGCTGCAAAACCTGGCCTGCTGTTGGATTCTCTTTGTAATGGGCCTTCTCTTCTTATCCAGCTCCTTGATGACTGACACTGCAAGGAATTCAAAACCCTTTAATGAGACACCTTGCTTGCAGAGAAATCTTGGAAGTCCAGGGAGGCTGTTCCACTTCAGAAACAGAACTTTTTCATCCAGAGCTTTTTGTTTTATTCATTAAACTCAGCCAACCGTTTCAGTTCCACAGACTCATTGAAATCCCACTTTTTCTGTGACGAGTCAGAGAACTATGAAAAGGTTTCGCTGGTGTTACAAGAAAAATAATCACAGGACCATAAAATCCTTGCCTTTCTGTTTATCCTGTGTGAAACTCCAGAGCTGCCTGGTTCTGACAAAATTCTATTGACAGAGTTATTTTCTCTCTCTTCGTCTTTTCAGAATTAAAAGTGACCTTATTTGAAAAAACATTATAATCCCATCTAATAGGACCTCCTTATCTCTTCAGGGATATCTTTCCTAAGGTGTCCAAGTTAAGAATTTTCTATCATGTGGCTGAGCTTCTCTAAGCTACTTTTTTCTTGATGGGTTTGAAATTTCATCTTTCTTAAATAAGCTATTTTTTAGTATATTTACATTTTGGCACGTTTTAGGTAAATGACACAGAAGTTCTTAGATGACTCCTCCTTTGAAGACCCATCTCCAGCAAACTCTTTAAAAATAAAAATGTTAAATATCTCTGAAACTGTTGTAGCTACGCACAAACAGGGTATTTATTGTTCTACATGGTACTGGCCTGATTTTTTTATTTCATAAATTTATTTTTGACAGACACACAAGGTCTACTAGAAAAATCAGGGAACATAGACCAAACCCCACATAGAAAAATGCAAGAAAAAAAGCAGATGTACATTATTTAGTTTAGAACATTGTAACATAAGAAGAATTTTTTTGGGAGCTGAAGCTGGAGTTTTGAAATTCTCTGCTCTAGGCTGTTTCGTTTGACTTGGAGTATCATTCATAGTGAACAGTTAATACATCTACATCTAATGTCAAAATTCAGACAGTGAAAATTAGTACCTTGGGAAACTTTGCTTATGTATCACATTGCAATGTAGAACTGCTTTGGGTTTGTATTTTCTATAAAATCTCTGTATTTTATGCCAAACGAATGAGGAATGTAAGGATTTCTGATTATTGATGCTTCTTAAAAGCGCTGTGTAGGTGCTGTAAAATTGCAAGAGCTCATACAAGGTTTCTCCATCTTCAAATCCATTAATATAATTTTAAATTGGAAATTTAATTGACAGCTTCATCTTTGGAGAGGAGAATTTCATAGATTAGTTCTTCCCTGTTTACAATGCAGCCAGATGTTAGATAAAAAATATTCAGTACACGCCCCACAGGAAACACCTTCAATGCATTTCCATTTAACTTTCAGATTGAAAAGGAATTCTGTCTGTTCCCTGGTACTGTTGCTACAATGGAAATGTGGATCCACACAATTCCATGTTGTGCCCAGTGAAATTCTGTGTAAATGTGACTCCTATCATAAGCAAGGCTAAAAGTTTTCATTCATTAAGATATGAAATCTGAAAGAATTCCATTCCTTCTGGAAGAGAATTAAGTCTGGGCTGCCTCCTGGCCCTCATATTTTACCTCTGCTATTCACAACCCTCAGCTCCCTGCATCATTGGATAAAGCTCTTCCCACAGGTGAGATCCTGCCGCTTTTCCCAACATAATCAATGGAAGTGTGCCTGGAGGACATCACAGTTCCAAACAAGCTGGCAGAGCTGGCCCCAGGAAAATGAAACCTTAGACAATGAATTCAGGAAGACATTGGGAGAACAGAGGGTGTTTTCAAACATGCCCTGAGTGAGAAATCTTCTTCCTGAACAGCTCCAAAGTAACTCTGCAAGTCAGAGCTCTCAGACCTTCTCCACACCCCAGGAGCTCGGAGCTCCACCATAAGGATAAAGCAGCCCCCCTGATCTCATCCAGATGTTTGCTGAAGCAGCATTTGGCCAAACAGAGCCATGACTGCTCCCCAGTCCCTGACTCCTCCCCCTCCAGGCTATACATTCCCTGCTGGAAATCCTTTCCCTCTGTAGATTTTCCTGCCCCTGAGACGCGCTGGTTTTGCTTCACTCCGGAGGGTGCTGGGGAGGCTTCATGGGGATACCTGGGGTGGTCGTTCTGGAGGAAGCCAATAACATAAAGTGAGAAAAAAAGTGTTTCATTCAGTGTGGCAGCTTCTGACACCTGGGCAGGCAGCACTCATTCGGGTCAGAATCCCAGAGTCAAAGGTTGGGAGGGCCCTCCCAGACCATGGAGTCCAAGCTGTGCCTGATCCCCACCTTGTCACCAGCCCAGAGCACTGAGTGCCACATCCAGCCCTTCCTTGGACACCTCCAGGGATGGGGACTACAAACCTCGCTGGGCAGCCCCTTCCAAGCCCTGACCACCCTCTCCATGGAGAAATTCCTCCTGGTGTCCAACCTGAGCCTCCCCTGGCACAGCTTGAGGCCGTTCCCTCTCCTCCTGTCCCTTGTTCTCTGGGAGAAATGATTCCTAATGGAAGGGTTTAAAATTATTTCTCCGCAGCAAAAATCTTTTCTGTTTGCCTGAAGTAATTGAAGAAAGGGAGCAGATATTGCCTTCTTCAATTATTATCTCTGCCAGATTAACTTCCATGGGGCAGGCTAATTATGGGAGCTTAAAGCCTCATTGCTATTGACTTTTGCTTTTATGTCAGGCTTGTTTACGTCTTCTTATATTTGAGATACTTGAGCACATACTGAAAACCTGCAAACTTAGAGAAATGTAGGGATAATCAAACAAGATTTGAAGTGTTCTATCTTTTGTTTCCATCATATGTGACATATGAAGATTAAAAGAAGACATCAAAATCTTTCTGTGAGGGAACATGAAGGAGTAGAGTTAGAGTTGGTTCACATGTGTTGTAAACTGCACCCTGCATTTATTTACAGCCATGTTAGGTGGGTTTAATGTGTTAAAATTTGTGTTTTCTGATTTTGAATGAGAGTGAACTGTATGAAATGAGATAGCTGCAAAAGCTGGGAGAGAGCAGCTTCCTGGAAAAGAAGTAACTTCTGAAAATGTTCCTCAAATTTGACGAGTTCCAGATCATAACCATCAAAAATGGATAATAGAACTTTTGTTCTCTTGTATTGATAATCTTCTGTTTAAAAAAGAAAAGAAGACTGTAATTTTATTTCTTCTCCATAAGAACGAAGAAACTCAGGACAAAATCATAAATATTTCCATTCTTTAATGCTGGGGTAGAGTTTTCAGAAATGATAAGGCATAAAAAGGTTAGCACACTATAAAATACCAAAGGGATTCATTCTTTTCTGCATGGGTTTATTATGCTAATAAACAGAAACAATTTCAAAGAATAATTTCATGTAGCTAAACCAATCATAATAATCACCCTTTTATTCATAACGTGTAACCCTCAAGAAATCTAATGGCAGGAATTCTCACACCTCTGAGTAAGCAATCCTGTACTTCTTGTGATAAATCTTCATTACAAAACCCAGCTCCTGTCCCAGCATTCTTCTGTGATTTTGAGAAATTCCACAGCTGCTGAATGAGAAAATAAATAAATAAAATTAAAAAATGAATAAATAAATGAAAAAATAACGAGGAAACCCCAAACCAACCAACCAAAAAAAAACACCACAACCCAGTCTGGTTATTTGCTGCAGTGCTTTTAAAGTTCATCACAGCCTGAGCCTTCTCAAGGTTAATTAGAAGGGGATTTAACTCTAATCTCTCACACAGACTCAGCTGTGTGACCATTTCCACACTGTGTATGCTCCTTATTCCAAAATTTCTCCACCTGCAGACTCACATGCCAGGTCCATGTTTGGGATTTGTCTGGGATTTGCTTACCAAGGAAGGAAAATACACACAAGCAGTCCCTTAGTACAGAACACTTTGATTTCTTCTGCTGTAATTCTTCATCCCACAAATACATGTTGAGCTAGCAAGCTAATTCATTAATATTTAAATAACTCTTATTTAGGGTGGCTATAAATAAGGATAAATCATGGTTGTTGAGAAAATAACTACAAGAGGCAGATTTCTAAATACATGTAAATGCTGGCTGCCATACTCAGGCTTTGGTTCAGCTGCTCACCTTCCTGGAGGAAAAATGTGGGGAATGGGAAGCTCTCCTGGAGAAGCAGGTGCTTTCTAACATAAAAACTGAAAATATGTTTGTTCAAGCAATAAATGATTGCAGAGTTAAGACGGCTCCAAGTGAACCTGACTGCTCAAAAACTGGTATCTTGGATAAAACTTGAATTTACAAACACAGGGTAAAACATGGGGTTTTTGTGTGTTAATTGCTTGCAAGGACAACAATAAATGCACTTAAATAATTTTAAGAGAATTTTTAAAGCAGGAGAACTTCAATGAAGAGAGAAGGAAAGGGAAAAGAATAAACGGGAGGGAATTTATTTAATTTAGTCTAGGTGAATGTGTCTTCCTCACAGGGATATGTTAGGAATCATCCCACTAAAGAAAAGAAATGAGTCAAATTGATCAGTAATTGAATTTGGAAAACATTATGTGAAATGCTCATTTTAAATTTTAAGGATACATGCAAACCATGTAAAATATCTATGCATATAAAGTGTCATATACGGTTAATTGAAAATTGGTCTTTGCATGCTTGTTGATTATGCTATGTGTCATTGTTTGCTGTTCGCGAATGTAATTTATGTTCAAACATTGTTTGTTGAAAAGCCACTCCTACGAGCCCAAGCTGACCCCGAGCACCCCTATGGAGTGGCTATTTCCCCAGTTTTTAGGAGAAGATTTCCTACTGTTTTCAAAGTTATAAGAAATTGATGTATTGAGAGTGAACTGTGGAGATCATATAGGTATGTGTGGCTCTGGGTCCAGGCTAGCTCAGCCAGGCTTCGCAACTGGCAACTTCCAAAAATAGCTCCTCACTGCCACCCCTGTAACCGGGCTCCATGGCAACGCTGAGTACTGATGAGGGACTTTCCCGCCTTTGCACTAAGGATGACATCACCAGCCAACATCTCCCTAGGAACACGAGCCCATTGGTAGGAAAGCGTTACCTCACCGAAGAAGTCCACCAATCCGTCAAAACCATGGGGGCTGGACAGGGGCGGTCAGGGGAGGAGCCACCACCATATAAAAAGCCTCGCACAGGGCAAGAGAGCGCTTTTTCCTCACCAATTAGTGGTTGGGAAGCCCAGTGTTGAGGAGCCTGGCCTCTCAGACAATTCTATTGGAGTCTCGGACTTACTGAGTCTCCCCTCAGCACTGTTTTACTCCCTGTTCAGGGTAATCGTGCGGTTACCCCGGTGTTTTATCTCCGCGTTCCCGGGTGATTTTCAATTTTATTCACTATTTGTTTTCTCTTTTCTAAATGTTATTTTTCCTTTACTCTTGTTGTTATTGTGAATTGGTTGCTAGTAAACTTGTTTGAATTTCACAACAAGAGCGAGTTGTCCTTTTTTTTTATGATATAAAGGGTTATATTTTATCCCTTAGAATGAAAAGGAAAAAAACCCGCATCTCCTTATGCATTAAAAGAGAATATAAGTTGCAGAAATTCAAAATGCACTTGTTAACCATCCCTATTTTCCATCAGATATTCTTGATCCGTGGCAGATGCCTCATCCAATTCAATGACAGCACAAAGCCAGTGCAGAATAAAAGGTTCAAGCAAAGTAGGACAGGTACAGAAATGAGCCCTGGTGTCACTTCCAGGCCCAGAATTGCTGTCATCCTCTCAGCGTATCCCATGGCTGCAGGGGATTTGCTGAAATCTCAGTTTCCTGAGCAGCAGAGTTTCTGATGCCCTTCTTTCCTTGCCATCCCTGCAGTTTGTGTACAGGAAGCTTCGGCAGAAGGGAGATCTCTGGAGGTTAACCCATGATTATGTTGTTCCCGCAGCAAACTGACCCTTTTGATTCCACGTTGTTGCTACATGGCCTGGGACTGCAGCTCAGCTCAGAAGGAAGATCTCCAAAGTGATTCCAGTTCTGCAAGGTCAGCCCTGCCCTCACCACAGCTCACTGCAGTCAGTCTTCCCATCTGGAAGTGCCCAAGGCCAGGTTGGACGGGGCTTGGAGCAATCTGGGATAGTGGAAGGTGTCCCTGCCCATGGCAGGGGGTGGAACTGGATGGGCTTTAGGGTCCCTTCCATCCCAAATTGTTCTGGGATTCCGTGGCCATGCTGTCCTCTGCACTGTGCTTCCTGCTCCTGAAGGATCAGCGCGTGGATGTTTGTTTGTCCTTTTTGAAAAGAGGCAAAGTGAAAAATTCATGTCTCCTTTCTGAAAGACAGATGCCAGGCAACTTGGGAGTGAAAGTTCTGAGGTTTAACAGAACCACAGAGCCACAGAATGGTTTGGGTGGGAAGGGACCTTAAAGCCCATCCAGTCCCACCCCCTGCCATGGGCAGGGACACCTTCCACTAGCCCAGGCTGCTCCAAGCCCCATCCAACCTGGCCTTGGACACTTCCAGGGATCCAGGGGCAGCCACAGCTTCTCTGGGCACCCTGTGTTCCTGAGAGGCTGATACAGAAAATTTGCAGCAGTGACCACATGGCAGCACAAATAAATAAATATATAAAAGACTGCCGCTAGCCTCAATGACAATTTGAGGAGAAAAACGTCCCAGATGGTGAAGTTCAGCAATAGAATGCGCTGTCAGTACTTTGATATTCAGAAGCAGTTGCTTTATGTGATATCACAGGGTAACAACCTGTTTACCAGAATCCAGAGCTAATAGGGGGGGAAAAAAAAAAGATAATTTTGATATTTTACTATTTCTGGTACTGCATACAATATGCACGGAGTGGGAGATGCAGCCCTCTACCTGCTCTGTATCCTTTCCCATCTCACAGGAAGAAAAAATGATATTTAACTATTCTTTGTCTTCGTAACCACGTGAAAAATACAGTTGGTCGTGTGGGATCAAATGGAATTCTGAGTTCCCATTACTCGTCTGTAGAATCACAAAACGTGTATTTTAAACTAACCCTTGATATTTTTGCACAAAAGTTTATTACGGAGTTCTAACTATTGTGTCATCCCTTTAAACAAAATGAAGCATCATAAATCAAATTACAAAAGTTAGGAAAGCAAAATTCATAATCTCCAAGCTTTCATCTCCCATGAGTTACAATGGCCCACTTTGTCACTGAGCAACTGTTGCCAAAAAAATCTGCATCTTAATCCACAATTCCAAGAAAGATGACACCCTCTTTCTGTAAATGATCAAGGTTATAATGTATATTTCAAATCTTTTTGCTTCCTCTGGCTGAAAAATAACCCCAATAAATTGTTAGGATCTTTTGTATATTTATTCTTCCATTACCAATCACAAATAGATCACCCAGAAATTAGGTGTTTAAGGATGCTGTCTGCAAGCCGCTGTTGTTTCCTTGTGAAAGTGAAAAAACAGACGGTATTTAAAAAAAAGCAAAGTGCCAACAATTCATACTCACTTTCTTATACTTTGGCAAGTTTTCCAGCACTTCTCTGGATTACTCCCAACACAAGGGAATTGTACTGTGTGTATTTTCAGGAACTTTTTTACTTGCTTATTTTGCTTCCCTGATTCCAGGGAAAATATACAATGCATAAAATTTGGGTTGACTAGTGTTAAGAACGTTCAAGACGTTTTCTATGAGGTTTACACCAAAATTAAGGAGAGCTTGTGGCATGCACAATGTTACAGCCACACAGCACCTGCAGTAATCTGCAGATTTATGGGATTTATGGAGTTGTGTTCTTCATATACTCTTTAGTCCTTGAGTGCAATTTTGATAAACAACAGGGGAAATATCTGAGCTGCTGGATGCTTTTTCCCGACCCACATGACCCAATTCCTCAGCCTATTGCACTTCTCACTCACCCACTGCTGCCATGGGGTAGCAGATCCGATGAGAAACCTTTGGAAAATCAATGCCCTTCTAAAGTGAGGAATAACAGGAAGCTGGGGTACCTGAAGACACTCCAAGGAAAACTTGAGCTCCTTCTGAGAGTGGTGTGATTATACATACATGAAATTGATTACATGTCAGGCGTTGCTGGATTGAGGTCTTGGGATGAAAAGCCATCTGGTCAATTTTCATTACTTATCATAACATCCTTGCTGAAAAAAGCATAAAAACTCATTACAGAGTACAGGCTGTAATATTAAAATCTAAATTGCAGAAAACACAAGAAATTAAAAAGTGTAATGAATATAGCACATTGTGCAGTTTAAGATTAAATTAAATTCAAATCAGTTGTTAAAATGACTAAGTAATAGAGCACATGGTTGCATTTAATTTTGGGGATAAAAGTTGCTGTAGAAATCACGGTACTAACCATATAATTATCTACAGATTGGACAAGTAGTGAAAATAATCAAAGTTTAATATTCTGTCTTGCAGATGTACACAGTAGAATAACAAAACTATTCTACAATGATGTACAAAAATAGCCTAGTGAGGTTACTTACATTTTTTTTCATATACTTTCAGGAACTTTACATTAGATTCCCAATCATTTATCAAAAAAAACACCTGTTGCTTGAGAAATACTAAAGGCTAAAAAAATACTTCTTGCAGTCATGGACTAATTTTTCACAATTTCTATACTGCGTTCACAACCCCCCAAATAAACAAACAATAAAAAATTTCCAGGTTAATTAACTCTATAAGAAGATCAGCAACAAAGACATCAGTGTTTTTTAATTTGTGCATCATTTATTGGTGTCTAGGGAGCCGTTCATACAAATAATTTGAATTTGGACAAAGGTTAATTGCTAATTCTATAAACCTCTAATGATCCCACTGTCTTTAGAAGATGAACCTTCTTATTGTCTCACCAGTGTCTGTGTATAATAATAGTTAATACTGGAGAATACATTTTATNTGGTCAATTTTCATTACTTATCATAACATCCTTGCTGAAAAAAGCATAAAAACTCATTACAGAGTACAGGCTGTAATATTAAAATCTAAATTGCAGAAAACACAAGAAATTAAAAAGTGTAATGAATATAGCACATTGTGCAGTTTAAGATTAAATTAAATTCAAATCAGTTGTTAAAATGACTAAGTAATAGAGCACATGGTTGCATTTAATTTTGGGGATAAAAGTTGCTGTAGAAATCACGGTACTAACCATATAATTATCTACAGATTGGACAAGTAGTGAAAATAATCAAAGTTTAATATTCTGTCTTGCAGATGTACACAGTAGAATAACAAAACTGTTCTACAATGATGTACAAAAATAGCCTAGTGAGGTTACTTACATTTTTTTTCATATACTTTCAGGAACTTTACATTAGATTCCCAATCATTTATCAAAAAAAACACCTGTTGCTTGAGAAATACTAAAGGCTAAAAAAATACTTCTTGCAGTCATGGACTAATTTTTCACAATTTCTATACTGCGTTCACAACCCCCCAAATAAACAAACAATAAAAAATTTCCAGGTTAATTAACTCTATAAGAAGATCAGCAACAAAGACATCAGTGTTTTTTAATTTGTGCATCATTTATTGGTGTCTAGGGAGCCGTTCATACAAATAATTTGAATTTGGACAAAGGTTAATTGCTAATTCTATAAACCTCTAATGATCCCACTGTCTTTAGAAGATGAACCTTCTTATTGTCTCACCAGTGTCTGTGTATAATAATAGTTAATACTGGAGAATACATTTTATCTTGTAAAATGTTACTGGGACTTCACCCTTATCCATGCTTAGGTATTCCCTGTTTTCATTTTCCATTTCCCTGATAATATTCCATTGGATACTATCAACCACACTGTATTAGTTTTGGAAAACACATGATCTAATCCTAGAGGTTTAAGTTAAAAAGACCTGAATGTAGAAAATGAAAATGTAATCTTGCAGGATGTAATTATCAATGATATTTTCAGAGTATTAAAATCCAGCCTCAGAGGTTAATCAGCCAATTGAGAGTTGCAGATTTCTCTTTTTATGATGAGAAAAGCTCTTGTATTTTGTGAAGTATGGAGGATTAAGAATAAAAGTAAATGGTTCCTGTGAGGAAATCTTGAAGGAACTGAAAATCATTTCTCAGGTTTTTTGCACTTTGATGGAAGATTCTGGAAGGAAGGAAAATAAAAAAAGAGTCAGCTTACAATATTGTATGTTCCTTACTGAAATTTCCATTTATATTTTCTAAGTGAGAAGAATAGCAATAAAACTACGAAATTCTTTTGCTATGAGCCATAAATAGTAACATTTTAGAAAGCTTCCTGAACAGCAAATGTGAACATCTACATGGAATCCCAGAATCCTGGAATGGTTTGGGTTGGAAGGGACCTTAAAACCCATCCAGTGCCACTCCTGCCATGGGCAGGCACACCTTCCACTGTCCCAGGTGGCTCCAAGCTCTGTCCCGCCTGGCCTTGGACACTTCCAGGGATCCAGGGGCAGCCACAGCTTCTCTGGGCACCCTGTGCCAGTACATGTTCCAAGACATATTAATACCTTCTTTTAAATTTCCTGTATGTGTTTACTTCTATACTGAAACATAAAAGTGTGCAGCACTTTAAACACAAATATTTCTACCAAAAAAAAAAAACAAAAAAAAACCCAGAGCACTGTTTATCGTATTGGGGAATTAAACTCAAATTAGCTTCCCCCTGAGACCACTGATATCTTGGCATGAACAATGCTAAAGAAGATCCATTTCTACAGAAGTGCAATTCCCTGGACAACAAGAAATCCATCTTCTGTCATCAGGACAGTTACTGAACGTCCCAAGCCTGATCTGCAGAGACCAAATGTCAGAGTCAGACAATCAGGCTCCCAGGAAGCATTGATTTATAGCTGGAAAAGGCACAAGAAATGCAGGGATTAGCAGCATTCCAAGCACAGATCAGTGCCATTAAAAGCTTGATCTTTATCCTGTTGTGCTGGGGAGGTTTAGATTGAAGCTTAGGGAAAACTTCATCACAGAAAGAGTTGTCAGCCCTGGGCACAAGTGCCCATGGCAGTGATGGAGTCCCCATTCCTGGAAGGATTTAAAAGACGAGTAGATGTGACACTTGGAGACATGGGTTAATGGTGGTTTTGGCAGTGCTGGGGGAATGGTTGGTCTTGGAGGGCTTTTCCAACATAAAATATTCTGTGATTCTGATTCCGTGATTGTGATTCTGTGACTCTGTGTTGAAGGCGCCGTTTCTGAGGGAAGATGTTCTTGCAGCTGCCAGTCAGCAGTTTGCTCAGAAATGATTACGTGCCTGCATTGACCCTGTCCAGGTGATTAATTTGGTACTAATTTGAGTGAAGTATTGTCTGAGGTTATCTCAAAATAAGCAAAAAAACTTCAGTGGTGCGGATCAGATTTATCTCCAACTTCAAATCAAATGGACTCACGAAGAAATATTAATTTTGAAGGCCTGGCCCTTAGAAAACCCACATGGAGCTGTATCACATCAATGAATTTGGATCATTAATTCTCGGAATCGCAGAAGCACTGAGGTTGGAAAAGCCCTCCAAGAGCATTGAGTGACTGATCCCCACCTTGTCACCCAGCCCAGAGCATTGAGTGCCACCTCCAGGCCCTCCTTGGACACCTCCAGGGATGGGAACTCCACCACCTCCCTGGGCAGCCCCTGCCAACTCTAAGCAGCAGCACCTTCCCTGGTGTTGGGGATAAATTCAAATGCTCAATGTGCCTATTGCAAATAATTCATGTAAGGCCTGCTTTGGAGATCCTCTCTGATCTTCTAGGCTTGTCCTTAGATATTTGGTTATCTTTTGGAATTATAGATGGTTCAAACCCAGGAACAACTCTTGAAATGTGTTTCATTGTGTAGCTCCTCCAGGTAGCAGATAATCCTTTACGATAATATCCACAGCTCTCCACAGGGCACGCAAACCCTCCTGGAGGAGGCTGCGGGGAAAGATAACTTTTCACTGCTGACTTTAAATCAAGTTTTCAGAACAGCAGCAGAACTCAAAGTTATTGTATCAGGCAACTCCCATCCATAAAGATCCCAGTGTGCTCCATAAAGGAATTAACTCAGCTCCAAGTAGAATATGGAGTCTTTTTAAAGGTGGGCCTCAACACCAAACCCAAAGGGAAGAAAATAAACAAACCTCATTCAAAGGATTTAAGACGTTCTAAGTAAGCCAAATATATTTTCTTGAAATGGAATATGGTTGAAATCTGGGCTTATATCTCTTTCTCTTGGAAAAAACTTCTGAGTCTTTAATGATGGGAGATAGTCAAAATGGAACAGCTTCAGTGAGAGGATTTGCCTACAGTGAAGGAATCTTTCAAATCTATTCTTTTTTTCCTTTCCCCTGTTTTTAATTCTGCCAAGATTTTCAGGGAATGCAGAAAACCTGAGGAAGTGTTAACAGAAATCCTACAGTGAATTGCATGTGCCATCTACTGCAGAAAAGTAGTTAATACTTAATAAACCACCACGAGGAACGCAGGGGAAATGAATCTATTAACTGTGAATAGTTAAAAAGGGCAGTGGGTACCAGTGTGCTCAGTAGTACCAGATAGAAAAGGTTGTTGAAATTATACTCCTCTGGAAAAGAGAAAGGAATAGCTGTTGAAGAAAATAAACATGTGGGATAAGGATAAAAAGGGCAAAACCATGCACAGGAAGAAAAAAATTGCAACAGATTGTTCAGCTGGCACAGTGAAAGTGTTTGCACATTCCTGCAGCAGGTGAAAAATAACCCAGGAAGGCACCAAGGAAGAAAACATGAGGAGAAATAACTGCAAGGTGCAGTTCGTGGAGGGATCAGGAGAAGTTTTTGCTATGGCATCAAGAAGCCCTCATCAAATCCTGAGGCACAAAGAAGGCAGGCTCAGGATGCAGAACAGAAATGCGCTGAAATTCTCAACGATCTTGCAGAACAATTAAAAGGACAAAGCTGCTTCTATATTAAATGCAAGAAAAGCATTATAGAATAAAAATGCATAAATTATTGATTATTTAAGTAATAGATATACTGAAAGGACTAGTGCAAGTAATTAATGAATTCAATGATCAGACTAAGCAGATAATTTTCTCTCTCCCTCTGTTCTTTCCACATTTTTTGCACATTTAGCTGTAGATAAGTGGCAATGATAAATATTCTACTGAAAACAGTGAAGTCAAGGGAATGGATAGTTGGAGAAAAATTCAGGATTCTTTTTTCTGTGACTTCGAGTTGATCCGTGCGAAAAGATTTAGACTTGAAAGGGAAAATGTGCTGGATTTAATTTTTCCCAAAACTATCCTTGTGCCTCCTACAAAGTATTATTGTGAGGATGCAGCTTTTACAAAAGAAAATGTTAACCACTAACAGAGAAAAAACAACTCCCCTTCTGCTCTTAAATGGACAAGTCAGAGTTCATACAAGTTATTCAAAAGGCATAATGTGACTATTGTGTCTTTTCCTCACATTTTTATTAAAAATCCAATTCCTTCTTTTACGTATATTGGCTTTGTCAAAAATGCCATTTCTGGTGGATCAAATTATTTGCTGATTCATGTTCAGTTCACCAAATTGCTTTAACAACAAAATAGTACAGAATATAAAAATCAATTTGCTTGTTTTGACGTTGACATAATGTCCTACTAGAATTTCTACAAACATTACTAAACCCAAAATGGATTTTAAGTGACAAAAGGATTCAATTTTTGTTCTGTAAGAATCATTTAAACTGTTGTTTTCTCATTGAATTGAATAATCAAATGTTTGGACAGGCCCAAAGAGGAGTTGTTGGTATCTTTTTAACCACTTTCTAGGCCCCTGATTCATCTTCCATATTCCTGTGTCCAGCTGGCTTAAGATGATCCATAAAATTGTCTCATCCCCTCTGTCTTCACCCTCCATAGGACACAGTCTCAAGTTGTGCCAGGGGAGGGTCAGATTAGATATTAGGGAAAATTTCCTCACAAAAAGGTTTGTCAAGCTTTGGACCAGGCTGTCCAGGGCAGTGCTGGAATCCCTGGAACTGTTCAAAAACAGCGTGGATGTGGCATACAGGACAGGGTTTGGTGGTGACCATGGCGGTGGTTGTGGTTGATGGTTGGACTTGGTGATCCCGGAGGGTTTTTCCAGCCTTAGGACTCTGTGATTCCATTGCTTGGATTGTTACTGGGCAGCACCAGAGTGGAGGGAGCCCCTGCTGCGGACAGCACAGAAGTGCTCAGGTTCTCAGGTTGTTCTCTGTGCAGGAATCTTGACCTGACCTGTTTTTCCATGATCAAACCTTCTGTTCTCCAGCCCTGAGGTTGGGGTTTAGTCATCATCTCCACTCCCAGCGTTCTGAGCCGTGCTGGGTCATATCAGCACACGACCCTGCAACCTCTGATAAGCTCCTGGGAGATGACGGCCTCATCCATATTTTACTTTGTCTTTTTCCTGATCCTGAAGAAGTGGCCCCAAAGTGACAGCTCCACTCTCGCTTGGACTGTCTGTACAACCCTGCCCTGTGAACTGTGGGATAAAGTAAAAGTGATGCTGGCTGCAGAGGAATGTGTGATTATCCTTCCCTCAGCTTCCTGGTGGGAGCATCCTGATGATTTGTGTGCTGCTGGAACATTCTAAGGCTGCTTTCTCCAGCTCAAGCCAGCACTAAGTGAGAGCAGCTGTCAAGAGAAGCTTCAGTCAGATCTTAACCTTCTGCCCTTTCTCTCTGCTCTATGACCCTGGGAAACAAAAAGTTTTGTCTCTTCTGGACAAGTGTAAGTCTTAGAATCACCAAATTACTGAATCATGGAATCATTAAAGCTGGAAAAGAGCGCTAAGATCACCAAGATCTGCCATAAAACCAGC
Organism: Ifrita kowaldi; assembly: GCA_013398055.1. Classification (NCBI taxonomy): domain Eukaryota; kingdom Metazoa; phylum Chordata; class Aves; order Passeriformes; family Cinclosomatidae; genus Ifrita; species Ifrita kowaldi. The sequence continues at coordinate 56,896 of VZRS01012080.1, read as the reverse complement.
ACCACCACCATACTTCAAATACAGACATCTTTCATTTTAATTCACTTAAAAATAATACAACTAATTAATAATAATAATTAATAAGTAGTAGCTGGTTTTGAGGTGTCTTTAGCACCTTTGAAACTATTTTGAACTGTAATTGTGTACTTTGGCTGGGATAAATAACAATTAAATCTGTCACTGCTAAATGATTTTTGTCTTACATATTTTCCAGCTGAGCACCAATTTGTTGGCTTAAAGCTGTTTCCATTAAAAGCTGTGAGTTTGCAGTGATCTATGTACACGTTCTGATATCAATACAATTCAATTAATGTTTTAGCGTAATTAATTATCTTAATGTATCAACTGATGCATTCATAACAAGCTCTTCTATTAATATATTTCATAGGATAAACAAACCCACTGGTAAATGTTCATATATTACTGACCTTAAAAAATTAGTACAGAAAACATATTTAAAGCCTTGAAAGAATTTTAAAGAATTTTAAAGGAACCTTGAAATGTTTCTAACAAGTTCCTCTCCACTGCTTAATACCATTTTTGAGATGATATAGAGGTGGCTTTTTCAGCAGAGTCAACTTCCCACATGTCCCAGTGATAAAATAATTTGTTCTACTTGTCATTGTGACTGATATCCTGGGCTAATAAAAAACCCCAAACGACAGGGATTTTAATTCTTTGACAATTACAAAGAAATAATGAGAAATTAGATGTTTTTTTCTGAGATATGCTTAATTTTCTTCTCAAACCAGGATGTTACAGGTAGTGTTGTCCTTCAAGGAAATCTTGGTGAGTGGATGATGCAAAAGCTTTGATTTTTGCAGGAGATATGAAAATTATATCTTTAGGTAGAAGAAACAGATAGTACTAAATGCTAAATATTCCTCTGTGTAGTGTGAACTGCTCAAATCATTCCAATTCTTATATCAAATTTCACCTGTGAATTTTAATTAAGCATTTCTACTGTTCAAGCAGTGCAAGTATCCAGATTTTCACCAATCTAGTTATGGTTCTTCCTTTCAAAGGCACAGAGACAGAATATTTTCCTTGCACGTTTTCCTCCCTGGAATGCAAACAATTACATGTTTCCAAACTGTGCAGCCATTTCAAAGGCAAATCAAGCCACAACAAAGGAGAGCAAAATGATAATTTCAAAACAAAATTGAAACACTGTCAACAAAATAATAGACTCCACATTAACTCCATTGGTGTCTGTCAAGAGTTGTTTATGTTTCAGACAGTATTGTGGAAAATACCCAAACCTAAACAAAGAAGAAACTTTCATATTGTGCCTTTCACTTTATTTTAGATCATTCAGGTAGCTGGTAAAAAGCATTTATTATTTTTTACACCTTCCTTCTGAATTGCATTTCAAATTATTTTGAGTTGATAGGAAATACTGGAATCTTGCTCAATAATTTTTATTGCGTTACCTGTGACATCCTGAAGAGAACAGTGAGCTCTTGGTGGCATAACAAAAGTAGGAAATAAAGGAATGTGATTTTTTTTAGAGCTCCAAAATAAGTGCTCACTAGAAGTCAAAGCACGGCCCATGAATGTCACAGTTACTTCCTGGTGTCCTTGTGGATTTCAAAACTCAATTGCTGTTATCGAAAAGCAAAACAGAAAATCTCTGAGAAGGGATTGATAATTGTGCTTGAACTGCAGGTCAGCTTTTCAATAAAAGCTAATTTGATTGCCTATAAATTTTCTATTCCACTCATTTAAGTGAAGAGGTTTAGCGAGCTCAACACTGAAAGCAGCCCATATATGTTTAATACATACATTTACACACAGCTACCTGTGCAGAGCTCTTGTGAGACCCTGCCTGGAACACAGTGCCCAGGTCTCGTGCTCCCAACAGAAGAAAGACATGGAACTGCTGGAGCAAATCCAGAGGAGGCCATGAAGCTGCTGAAGGGGCTGGAGCACCTCCCATATGGAGCCAGGCTGGGAGAGCTTGGAGCATTCAGCCTGGAGAAGGGAAGGTTGTGTGGAGACCTCACAGCAACTTCCAGTGCCTGAAGGGGCTACAGGGGAGCTGGAGAGGGACAATTCATCAGGAGTGAAAGGACACAGGGAAAGGCTTCCCACTGCCAGAGGGCAGGGATAGATGGGATATTGGGAAGGAATTGTTCCCTGTGAGGGTGGGGAGGCCCTGGCACAGGGTGCCCAGAGAAGCTGTGGCTGCCCCTGGATCCCTGGAAGTGTCCAAGGCCAGGTTGGACAGGGCTTGGAGCAACCTGGGATTGTGGAAGGTGTCCCTGCCCATGGCAGGGGGTGGCACTGGATGGGCTTTAAGGTCTCTTCCAACCCAAACTACTCCATGATTCTGTGATTTGGGGACATGATTTACTGGTGAACATGGTGGTGGGTGCTGGGTTGATGGCTGGACTTGATGATCTTAAAGGTCTTTTCCACCCTTAACTATTCTATGATTCCCTGACCTCATATTATTCCGAGGTGTTGTATGACAGGTGTCTGTGTAGAAACTTTTTAACTTTCTAAGACATCATCCTTCTCTCTCTAGCAGCAGTATTACACCCCTGTAGCAGCACTGGCCTTGTCTGGGTGTTAGCTACATTTTTCGAAGTCCTGGGATAGTAAAGAGATAAACACAAGATTGTGGAAAACCTTGCACTGGAGGTTTTTAATAAGAATTCCAGACAAGGAGTAGCTATCGAAACAGCTACAAATCCACGAGTGCTGATTTTGTGCTGGGTTTCTTTTGCATTTCCTCTTTATTTCTTCTTGTTTCAAACGGTACTTCATTACCTCCTCATTTTTGAAACGAACTTTTGCATGCACTCAGCACGAAAAGAAGACAGAAAGGCAAAAAATATTCACAGCAAAAATTCAGCATAGATAAGACTTCTTTCATTCATTAATGCCATACACTATAAATGCAATTTGGAGGAGAAAAGAGGAGGTAGAAAGAAAAATTCCAGTTTATATCAGTCTTCCTCATTCTGGACATAGTCCACAGAACTTAGCAGACTATCTATTGGTCTGCAGAAATGTGCAGGAAAAATGCATCTCTCGGTAAATGAGATCCTCACTGAAAAAAAGAGATGACTGAGCTGCAGATATGA